>CAUYTI010010832.1:0-23136 GCA_963575145.1 Galago senegalensis | reverse complement strand
GCCCTACTCCTTTGAGCCACAGGTGCCACCCCGATCAGTGGGTCTTTGTAGTCGACATTTTATACCTAATATAAGTTATCCAGTGTTTTACTGATGGGCATTTAGGCTGTTCACTATCTTTTCACCATTAAATGCTGTGATGCAAATTTTATGTCTTTGTATGTGTATCCAATTGATTCATTACACTCGATTCCTAGAAGTGACATTAGTAGGTCAAAGGAAAAGTTCAGTACTGCGAAATTGTATGCTAGAAGGTTTATAACAATTTACTACCAACAGCATATGAAATGCCCATTTCCTAAACACTTACCAGTGTTTTAAATCCTTAACCTCCTAAACCTTAATATTGAGTTGAGGCCCGGGTCTTAATTTTGATTTGCATTTTGTCCATAGTGAGGGTTGGATACATTTTCTTATACAGCTTTTCATGTCTTTGATTAATTATTTTAATAGCTTGGTTCGCTTTTTAGAAGGACCTTTCTTCATATCGATTTGCATGTATTCTTTACTCAAGAAATTTACCCTCGCATGTTGCAATGCCCTTTTCCAGCTTGTTTCTGTTTGTTATGCACTTTGCCACCGAGAAGGGTGTGTGTTGTTTCAATAAAACTTTTTCTTTTGTAGCTTATGATTTTGTCACAGCCTTTCAGGAGACTCTTTAATTTCCCTATGAATATAGACGTGAAGGTGGGCAAACCATTATACAAAGTGTATTTGTATGTTATAGCTATGGAATTGGCATTCATTCAAAAGTGTTTATAATATGTAAATCAAAGTTTTAATACTATATGATCTGTTTATGTCAACTCTGCTAGGGTACAGTTACAAAGCCATCCTCTCATGATTAGTGACATGCAGTGAGAAGGTTTGCAATGGTGTGTAAGATGATTCAAACCTCCCTGCCAGTAAGTTGGGTGTTAGGAAACATAGCAGCGTGAACTCTCGTGTCTTGTTGGTTACGGAAGGGGACCTTCAGACACCAGGCACTCGGTTGCTTCTGTGACAGGGGAAGGTCCTGGGTACACAACGGACGGTGATGAACTCTAAATAGATGGACTCTGATTTATGGAGGAAGCTGCCACTCAGTTCTGGTTCATGGTTATCAGGCAGGAAAGTGAGCCATGACGTCTGATTATTGGGGGGGAAATGCAAGAAATCTGAACTTTCATATTAAATTTTCTAGAGGAGAAAATATGGCCACGTTAAAGTGGAGCTGTGAAGTGTGTGACCCTATGTGGTGGGCCTAGAAAGGCTTCTCCACCATAAGGATGAACTCATTTGCTCTGAGAGGAGCTAATTCCTCCTTTTACTCCACGGCCTTGGTCTGAGTGTGTGCAGGTAGATGTGAGCACAGACCTGAGTGCCCGTGTGCACGAGTCTACAGGCTCCCTCTCACAACGAGCAGGAGCTGGACTTTTCACCGTCTTTGTTTACTAGATCTTTATTGTCTCCCTTTGCTACCCTCCTCATGAGATGCATGCTCTTAGGGCACTATAAGTAAAAATAAAAAAAAGAAGAAACAGGTTGCCATAATATCAAGTTTTGGATCCCTTAAAATTAAAATTGGAGATTTAGTGATTATGAAGAAATTGCAAGAAGAATCCAGGCCAGTAGCCGATGTCTTATGGAATACACTACAAATCTGCATTTGCCTGATTGTGGTCACTAATTGGATTCACTATTTTGCCATCATTAACATAACATAGAAGCCTGTGACAAGGCTTCTGGGCAGGTACGTAATGCCTGGGCATCACAGCGTGTCACACAGTTTGACTAATTTCGGGTGGTAAGTTTCATCACTTGGTTAATGTGGGTTGGGCCACATCTCTCCATTATATGAAGGTAGCTTCCCCCCCACCTTTGGAATGAATAATTTCTTGGGTGGTATCTTTCTTTATCCTGTGGTATTCGGATGGTGATATTCCCTGCCTGAATTGGGTTGTTACGTTAAAGATGGCAAAATAGTGAATCCAATTATGTGACCACAATCATTCCAACCCAGATTTGTAGTATATTCTATAGGACAGAGGCTACTGGCCTGGATTATTCTAAAAGCATCTCAATGTCAAGACAATAAAATAATGAGGGAACTGTTCTAAATGAAATGAGATTAACAAAAAAATCCCGAATGGAATGAATAGCCCTTGATTGGCATCTGGTTAGGTGGAAAAACAGAACATTTGGGGACAAATGAGGAAATATGAATATAGAATAGTAATATTGCTTTTATTTGCATTAAATTTCTGAGGTCTGACAATGGTACTATGGTTAAGTAAGTGTCCTTCTAATTAGAAGGAATTGTTCCAGATTAAAGGCGAGTTAGAGACATGAACGCCTAATGCAACATGTTTAGATCAGACTCTAGGGGGAAAAAACGTAGATATGAAAAACTTTATAAAGTACATTCTTGGGATAAATATGAACTATGGATTTAGAAAAGAGTATTGTATCAAATCTGGTCTCTGCGAGGCAGTGTCTTGGTTTTGCAAATACATACTGAACACTGAAAAAATTTAGAAACGATAGGGTGGGATGTCTGCAAATTATACTCAGATGATTCAGAAAAATAGTATATGTTTACACTTGTATACACGTAAATGTGTGTGTATATGGGTCTACATGTATATCTGCATGCATACACGCATAGAGCTTTGCCACTTTGTGAGTGATCAGTACTATTTACAGTTTTCCGTGAAGCTATATGCACATTGCTTATGGGCTCCAGAGAATCATGATCTGTCCCTCTTCAAACCTGTTCAGTCCATTCCCCCCAACTTTAGTGCATCTGTAAAGTCTTGTTTTGATCCTTTGAACGGCACACTGAGGCTTTTTAATTACATAGGTGTACTTGCTGTGTTACTTCAAAGGCCCCTTAACTTGGACAGGATCTGTCTTCAAAGACAATGAGGAGAATGGCCCATTTGCAGGAAATTGCATGGTTTGGGGGGTGATTTTTGTTTTCTTTGAACTTGTCAAGCAGGGAATCCCTCTTTAAAAAGTGCTGGCCTTTTGGTGTATGCCCAAACGGTAAAACACTTTCCATTTATACTGCTGAAGATTTCTCTTTAAGTCTGCCAGAGGAAGCTTGTAACTCAGTTTCCCCCTGTTATCCTTTTTGATATATCAGCAGTTTTATCCTGAAGTGTTTTTTGTGGGTGATATCTTAATTTTATGGGTTTATGGGACTTACACCATACTGGTTGTAAGTAAAAGTTAGCACAGGACTCCTAGTGACTAATCATCAAAAGAGACTCGTATTTTGCTGTAGCTAAAAATAGAGGGAAGGTACAGAGAGCATATTACAAAGATATGGCCAAATTTGAAAGAAAGTTCTTGCAATTTTAATATAATGTCCCTCCCCCAGGTGCTATACGTGGATTGCTTAATGGGGAAAGAAAGGCTTTTGAAGTCAAAGGTCAGAGCTGGATTCAAATTTATCACAAATACGCTGTATGGTATTGGAAAGGTTTCTTAAATTCTCTGTTTATTCACTTTGACAAATGGAAGTCATCATAATAAGCATTATTTTCAAAAAGGGCAAAGCGTGGAGCCTGCAGTGTGTTCCAAGCCTGTTCCCCAGTGTTCGTTTTCTTTTCTTGTCCTTCATTTTGAATTTGTCTTTCATTTCTTCTTGCTCATGATATAAAGAACCTGCTCAGATTAAGAAGAATCGAGTAGTTAGTTTTCCAGCTGGGTTTAAGGTATGGATTGCTGCGAAGCTAGCAAATCAACAAAGTCTATGGAAACAGTTTATGAATGCGAAGGGCAAAGCATGAGTTAAAACACTGAGAACTAAGTCCTGTGGTAAGTCTGGAGATTGAGCAGTGACTCATTCTGATTTCTGTGGACATGTGACATTGCAGATAATCAACTTTCCCTTTTTAAAAACTTTCCCCTTTTTAATTCCATTATAGTGTATTCCTGGATAATGATTGTATAATATTGTCAGCCTCACCATTTGTTGGTATGTTTCTCTTTAAGGCAACTGTAAAAAAAATTTTTTTTTATCTATGTTTAAAGAAACCTTTAGAACAGTGTAGCCAAGAAGAGTGGTCATTCTCGATTTTAAAACACAGCGGTAAGACCCATGGAAGTTTCCACATCTGAAACACTTGGAGTCTTCAGTAAGTTGACATTGACTTTTCTGGAGTGCTGTGTTTATGATACCAAATAAACCATCTAGTTTGCTTTTCATTTATTGTTTTAAAATAGAGAGATGTGAGCAGGAGTTAGCAACCAGGTTGTGTTCCAGGAAGCAGGTGGCGTGCGACGGATCATTGAATAAGTAAAATAAGGGAGTGTATGTGGAATAGACTCCACCCTACCCTTGTTTCTCTCTTTAAAAAATGATTAACTCTTTGGATAGGGAGGATGGGAAGACCTTTTTCTACAGGCACTTGGATAGGTCAGACACTATGGCACTGAAGTTACAATTTTGGAAGTATGTGGAACTGTTCTTAAGGAGTGTTAGCATAAGAAGCGTTGAAGTAAGTATTTTGTGGAACAGAAATTTGGCTCTGTGAACAGTTTGTGTTTTTCTATTTGAATAATTGGATTATCTCCTTGTGTAGACATTGGACCCAGGTGAGAGAGGGGGTTTTGCAACTTTCATAACTGTATATATTTAGATCTCACGTTGGAGTTCCCATTAACACCAGTCTGTCAACATTTCCAGGATTGTCTAAGTGTGAAGCTCAAGCCAATACTTGGCATGAGTAATCCGTACTGCACAGCCATTTCCAGCCAGGACTTTGGGGGTCACACCCATTCTAAGTTTAAGCTTTCTTTTCTTTTGGCATTAGAAGAATTTTGTGGAGTAAATTCTTCTCTCTCATGGACTCAAGCAGGTGGCTCATTTTATAGAATCTACCATACGGTTCTTCCCTTAACCATCTTTCTTTGTGGAAAAATGAGCAGTCCTCAACCATTCTCTGTGTTTTTTTTTTGATTTTTATTGTGTGATTAATGTTATTAGTGTTAGCAGTTGTACAAGCTCAAGAGCTTGGGGTTCTGGTGGCACGTTTTCCCTCTTTAATAGTTTAGTCCTGGTGTGAGTTCAGATCCTTAATTGTACATTTCTTTTATTACCTGTCAATTAACATCAAGTGTAGGGAGATGCTTTAGAATTTTGGAGCAAAAAGTCTGGGGGCGAAGAGTAACTCTTATAGAGCGTGGTTTCCCAAAGGGAGTCTTCACTGTAGCAATTGTGTCACTTTTGGGGAATTGTGTGTGCTAAATTGAGAGTCCATGATTTACATTTTTTATTGGGTTCTATAGAGAGTAACTTTTTTGTGTCTTTCTACTTTGGGCATTAATAACCAGTTTTGGAAATGTTTTATAGAATTTTCAAATCCCACTTACTCCATTGGAATTCCTCTGTTCTACCTGGGCTGTTCACGGTGGCACAGGCTGCAGTGACTGACTCTGGTATGTTCGAGGCCTTCTTTTAGCTTTCCTTGAGCACTTGTCTATGATGTTGAGTCCTGAGGAATAGGACTGATAGATGCTGATTTAAAAAAAACAAAGCCCCCTGCCTTGCCTTTGTGCCTTCAGAAACTCCTTGGGAATCCCTGTGTCTCCTGCCAGCAGAGGTACAAACCCCACTTGCATCCGTGGTTTATGTTCTGGGTGAATTGTGTTGAGGGGGCCCATGTGTTTTACTTTGTTTCAAGGTAAAATGTGTTGAACCAAAGTTATTTTTCTTCTGACTACAGGGTTTGTTTCATGGTGTATTTTTTCAATCTTCTCCAGTCTGGCAGATTGTTTTGAATTTGAGTACAGTCTGTAAGCTGTTAAGTTAAAAAGAGAATCATGTTCTGGATGGACCCGTTGTGCCCTCAAACAGTACCGAAGACTCACCCACATTTATTTTGCACATGTATTTTGAGTCAGTCTTTCCTTAACCTGCAGTGAAGTTTTCTGAGCTTCTCTGTGGCACCTTTGTTTAAATCAGACTTGAAGCACTCGTGACACACACTTCATAGAGACTTTCTGCATCCCCATGCTCTGTAAAATACATCCTGCCTGTGACCCAGACCATGGCTAGAGTTAATCACGGTCATAAATGTACTTCTGAGGTGCCAATCTTTGAGGATTACAGCTCAAATGGTGCTGGCACAGGAGAGTAATTAGGGGCTTAGAATGTGTGGTAATTTTCTTCACTTTGGGGGAAGATATTAGTACTTCATGTATTTTTTTTTTTTTTTTTTGAGATGAAGTCTCACTATGTAGCCCTTGGTAGAGTACTATGGCATCATAGCTCACAGCAACCTCAACTCTTGGGCTTAAGCAATTCTCTTGCCTCAGCCTCCCACGTAGCTGGGACTACAGGTTCCCACCACAACTCCCGGCTATTCTTTTGCTGTAGTTGTCATTGTTGTTTAGGCCAGCCCTGGTGTATGTGGCTGGAGTCCTTCCACTGAACTGCAGGAGCCAAGCCAGTACTTCATGTAGTAAAATAGATCCGTGACTCTATTTAACTCTCCCCCTCCATACGTTAAGATCTTCTACTTCAAGTTTTGAATTTTTCTACAGTAAATACATATTTTGGTAGCAGAAGCAAAATGATCAGATCAAAGACATTGAAACTTTTCAGAGATGATTTCTGTATATCCATCCATATACTTATAATTTTTTAGAAATATCTTAAGGAATACTTCTAGATATAAGCATATAATCTTCTAATTTAGATGGACAAAATCATATTAATTTTCAAATAATATCTGTAGGTAACTAATATGAATTTTTCAAAGCTAATATTTATTAGGAAGTTAAAGCTTTACAAGCCTTGTATCTAAGAATACTACTCTTGTTAAAGAACTTATGGCAAAAGACAAAGATTTGGAAAAAATATGGTTTAATTCTAAAAGTTCTAAAACCTTGGAATTTTCGGTATAAGTTTTGCTCTTGGTTACTTGTTCTAGATTGAATTTATGTTATTATAACCCTCTAGAACTTTAAAGGAAATTTATAATTTTATCTCTAAGCTTTATTTTTAACTTTAATATTTTCTATCTAGTGTATGATTATAATGGTGAACATCCCGTATTAAAATGTGTTGTCTTTACGTTAACAGAGTAAACATTTTATGATGATATTTCATGTAAATATTTAGAATTGTATGTAAAAAAGGAAAGTACCCTAAGAGAGGCATGTCTTATTTTGGGCAAATCTTGTGCAGCACATTAATTCATGACCTTGATTGCTTAACTGCATTTGAACTTGGTAGTATAGCTGATGACAGTCCATACTAGTCATCTCAATGTGCTGCTCCAGTGGGGAGCGTCTGAGTCTAACATGATTTGTGTAGGACCCCATATGCAAGTTCCTTGTTATTGGAGCCAGAAGCAGGTTTTCTTTTTTAAATAGATGCCTTGAACTTGGGGTTAGGCAGAGATACATATTAGCAATTTAGTGATAAGCTTGATTGAAGTTAGTATTAATTGTTCATTTAGAAAGTCTGTGGAACTGGCAACATTATTTAACCAGCAAATATGGAATGAGGCTAAGGGGCCAACAGCCCACTGTTTGGTCCCATTATTTTTAGAATTAGAAATCTGTACCTTTGTCAGGAACAGATGCCTTCACCTAGAAGGAATTCAGATTTCTTCTTGCTTGGCAAAGGCTAACTCTAGAAATAGGGGAACACTTTTTAAAAATGTCAGGAGTATATTGGAAACAGATGGGAATTCAACACCTACACAAAATGCTATGAGATAAAATGTGAATAACTGGATTTGATTTAACAAAGGAGCAAACTTAAAATATCAGGATTCGTAAAAAGGCCAAAGTTTGCAATTCAGAAGGATCACGAATCAGCTAATTAGAATTCTACTTACGCTGTTTTTTCTCTTGATAATGATTGCTGCTGATATAGATATTATTACCTTTTTTCTGCCTCATAGTTTTCCTTTTTTTCTAAATCCACATAATCTTTTTTTTTCCTTCAAGGACATGTGTGAGTTTGTGCTAGAATCATTGTTACTCTTTTCAGGATTTTTAATGTTTTATGTGATGTATTTTGTCTTTAGAATTTGGGGTGGGGCTAGATATAGAAAAGTGTTTTGGTTGGAATGATCAGGCTCTGGATCTCAGCGGGCTTCAGGGTTGAAAAAGTTAAAGCTTACAGAGAGAGCAAATAAACATGGTCATCAAAGCTGCGAATTAAGATCTGTTTATTCACCTGCACATTTGAATTAAATCTCATAGCCATGGACAGAGCCATTTGACTTATTAAGATCCTGACAAAGTAAATGACTTTAGTCATGTTTAATGGTCTATTTGTGCTTGTATTTAGACACAGAGGTTGATGTAGTTACCATATAATGGATGGAGAAAGTTTTGTGAATTACTAAGCTATTGATTTACAACATAGAGAAGGCTGCTAGGATAGTTGACGCTGGACAATGGTGAATTCACCTGAAGAGTCTATTGTAGCTTTGGAGGAAGAAATTTTGAATTACAGAAAATAATAATGGCACATGGGCTCTTAATCTTAAGCATTGAGCAGCATTGTGGTTGAAGTAGATTGGAGGACGAAGGGTGAGAGCACTTAGGTTGGGTGTGGCTCCCATCACTTCCGTTTTAAGAGAATTCCTCACAGTAGGGTTATAAAGATATCTAAGATATGGACTTGGGTAAGTATTCCTTAATCAATTTGCATTCTTTAGGTCTGTCAAGGTTCAAGTAAATAAAGCAGTGCTTTCAATGCATTTAATGCCTTTTTTTTTTAAAGTAGGGCGCAATTTGTTGACTCTGAAATCTTTGTGGTCAAGATGAAAGTTGGCTTCTGATACATAAAAACAAAAGGAAAAGCCTTTAATTTGTGTTGATTCTCTTGGTTCTTCAATCTCTTTCCTCCATACTTACTATGGAGCATGGTTTATGGTGAAAAAGAGCACTTCATTTAACTTTGGAACTGAAAGTATGTTTAGCTTCAACTATGACTGGGACAGAGAACCTTCTCCTTAAATAATTTCAGTTTTTCGCGAAAGTCTTATGATTATAGAAAATTTCTAGAGGGTAGTTTTATATATTTTTTTATTTCTGGGTTTGACTGGATCTGGACAATTTGGTGTTTAGTTTTTGATTTAAGGACACCATACTATAATGATAATTTCAATTGGGATCTCACACTTGGATGTGGGCAGGCTAGGGGTTTTTATGTCTTCTGTTTTCTCTGTCTTGTGCTTACTCTCTTGGTGCCCTCAACCCAGGGTCAAAATCCTCTGTTCTGGCCATTTGGGGCAGGGGTCATAGTACTTGTAATGTACCAACAGGTGGCTCAACCCTTATCTACACAGAGGGAGTTTAGTGTCAGCTCTTCATATGCTTTTTCTTGGCCTGGATTCCTGACTTGGCCATACATTTTCCCCTCTGGTCTGGTATCTCCATGAACTATTCATTTTCACATGGTAGCCTCAATTCTGCCTTTGCGTTTCCTCTTTGTTTCTAAGTTTGTCTATTAACCCTTTTTTAGGGGGCTGAAAGACAAGAAACATTTGTCCTTCTAGCATGATATATTGGCCTGAAGTTTGATCATATTTCCATTTGAACTCTTTTTTTTTCTTTTACAGCTAGTTATGTGTCAAATCCTGTTTGCAAGGGGTGCTTGTCTTGTTCAAAGGACAATGGCTGTAGCCGATGTCAACAGAAGTTGTTCTTCTTTCTTCGAAGAGAAGGGATGCGTCAGTATGGAGAGTGCCTGCACTCCTGCCCCTCAGGGTACTATGGACACCGAGCCCCGGACATGAACAGATGTGCAAGTGAGCATTTAACTTTGTCCTGTTCTGCTGCTTATGCAACTTAGGGGAGGAGCTAAATTGGAAATTTTGACTAAAAAGAAAGGTTATTTGGAATAGCCTGTAGAAATAGTTTAAGCTCAAACCTGCAAAAGTAAGTGGGGTGGAAAAAAAGCACATTCTATTTTGTAAAGAAGTATATCACTTAGTCTTATACATGTTTTGGTTATTTAAGATTACATGACTATTTTTTCAACATTTGTTAGGCAGAACTTTTTAGGGCATACTTAGTGTTTACAAAAACAAAAAATAAATCACAAAGGAATTTACTTTATACTGGGAACAGTCTCTCTGGTTTACTGCAGTTTCTTTTCCTTTTACCTGAGTTTATAATGCCTGCTTTAGACTAAACTGTAATTAAATATATGCATTTTAGGTTTCTTTAAGCACCATTACTGATAACTGTGTAACTTTCTGAGTTGTAAGTTTAACAGCTATGAAAAAGGCTAAGGAATGGCACTTTGTACCTAGAAATGAGGCACAGTTTTTCATCTTTTAATCCAAAAATCACAGAATGAATTTCTGTCAATGAATTAGGTCAGTTGTAGAAATTGGGGTTTAAAAAAGTAAGATGCCAAAGGAAAATTTCTTTCTTTAAAGAGCTCAAATTTTAGGGGATAAGAAAAAGGGGACCGTGGAGTAAAATGACAAATGGGACAGCAGTTTAATCACAATTTAATACATTAAGTGCTATAGCAGAAAGCATTAAATCACTTGTATGAGGAAAGTATTTAATGATCTTTCATTAAACATGCATATATTGCTATTTTGCTGAGATGGTCTTTAGATAAGAACTTGAATTGTGTCATCCAAGGATCAGGATATTTTGGAAGAAGGAAGAACTAGTTGGGGGAGTGGTTAAGTAAATTTTAGAAAGGAGGAGTCACATGTGTGTAAAAATGTGTTTGGGGAACAAGTCTCACCTGGGGTGCTGTTTGGCATTTTGGCAAGGTATTTGTTTTATAGTCTTGTCCTACACTGCTGGACATTTAGTGGTTTTGGTTCCTCTTCATTAGATGTCCTTTGTGTCCTCAAAGTACTGTGGCAAGCAAACATGTCCCTGGACCTTTCTAAAGACCTTGGAGAGCAATAGCTTTGCAGGATGAAAGGCATTGACTATTGTGTGCCTCCTGGGCTGAGTGTAACTGGTCAAGGTGTGGAGTGCCAGGCTCAGAGTCCGGTGTTATCTGAGGGTACTAAGCAGGCAGTGGACCTAAGAGATGACTTTATTTAGGATAATTCTAGTTGAAGCGAAGGAGACGAGTTGGAGAGGAACTGTGCTGTAGCAGTTGCAGTTTAGAGATCTTGTTGTGAGGAAGGGTTTGTGGGTAATGAGTTCCAGAGACGTTTAAAGTAGAATCGATGAAGTCTGGTAATTAATTGCACAGGGAGAAGGAGAATTAAAATTGATCCTAACATTTCCAGCTAAGGTGACTGGGTGAATAATTTTGCCACTGGCAGAAACAGAAATATTTAGGCTTAAAGGTAATTTGGGTATACCTTCATTTCACAGAATTTTTTGGATTAATAACTATAGGAATATAACTTCCAACAAGTAGCAATACAAGGATAATTTTTGAAATTATGTAGTTTGTCCTTAAGGTATATGATTTGGGCTACCTAGTAATTTGTTTTTTGTAGTTTATGAATTTCCAGAGAATAGGGTCCATCTTGAAATGGATTCCTGTTCAGATTGCTTTAAGACCACCTGCGAGGGGTTGATTTGGGTCCATTATTTATTCTAGACAAGGAAGGCAAAGGAAGAGTGTAGCCTTCTTCTAAAGGAAGTCCTGATCTCTGAAATGTTATCTGAGGTTGGCTTATTGGTGTAGTATGAAGCATGTAGGAGTCAGCCATGCTCATGAAGACCCATCAGCGTTCCCAGTGACCCTTTGATGAAGGTTGCAAGTAGATGTACTAACAGGCACTAGAAGCCGCCATCGCCACAGATACTGTGTTAGGTGATATTTTTCTATTTTTCATTGCGCATTCACTGATAAACTTATTTACATAAAACTTTATATTGTTATGCATATTCCTTGTAGAAAGCTTAGAGGGTATATAGGCCTTAATAAAAAGAAACACAACAAAACTTCTCCAAGATAACAAAAGTAAAGCGTTTAGCTTTTCTTAAAATTTTGTTTCTAGGCATATTTATGTCTTCCTCACTTAAAAATGCATAATTTTGTTCTGTAACTTGTTTTAATGAATTATGAACATATAGCATTAAATATGGCTGCATGTATTCTACTAAATATATCTACATGATATATTCAACTAATTGTCTATTGAAAATTTGTTTTTAGTTGTTTACTAAGTAGTTCTATGAAAAATATCCTTATATAAATTATTTTTTTACCTTAGTGTGTCACTTTTTAAAAAGTTTATTTCAAAATATTATAGGGATTACATGGATAGTTTTCTAATGCTTGAATCAGGGTCATAAGTGTGCTGTTGGCCAGATAGTGTTCATCGTACCCATTGGGTAGGTTTCTATCATCCATTCCTCCCTTCTTCCTGCTTCCTAATTTTCATTAAGTTTTACTTCCCTCTATGCCCACTCATGTGCTCCTCGGTTAATTCCTGTTTAGCAGTGAGTACATGTGGTGTTTGTTTTTCCTTCTTTTAATAGTTTACTTAGGATAATGGTCTTCAATTCCATCCAAATTGTTGGAAAAGGTATTAAGTCATCCTTCTTCATGGCTGAGCAGTGTTTTATAGTCTATACATAACACATTTTATTAATCCACTCACGAATTGCTGGGCATTTAAGTTGATGGCACATTTTTGCAATTATGAATTGGGCTGTAATACAGTTGAGTGTGTGTCTTTTTGATAAAGTGTCTTTTTTTCCTCTGGGTAAATACCCAGCAGTGGGATTGCTCGATCAAATATTAGGTCAACTTTTAGTTCTTTGAGGAATCTCCATACTGTTTTCCATGGAAGCTGTAGGAATTTACAGTCCCACCAACAGTGTATAAGAGTTTCTTTCTCTCTGCATCCATGCCAACATCTCTTGTTTTTGGACTTTTTAATAAAAGTCATTCTATCTGGGATAAGGTGTTACTATCTCACTGTGCTTTTAATTTTCATTCCCATGATGATTAGTGATGTTAAGCATTTTTCATATGTTTATCCGTCTTTTCTCCATCTTTTCAAAAGTTTCTGTTCATGTCTTTTGCCTACTTTTTAATGTGGTTTTGTGATTTTTTTTCTCCTCCCCCACTTGTTTGCTTGAGTTCTTTGTAGTTTCTGGTTATTAGCCCTTTTTTGTGCTTGTGAACATTTTCTCCCATTCTGTAGTTTGTTTATTTGCTCTGTTGATTATTTCCTTAGCTGTGAAGTAGCTTTGTCTTTTGCTTTGTTTTTATTTTTATTTTTTAATTGAGACAGAGTTTTACTCTGTCACCCTGGGTAGAATGCCATGGTGTCCTAGCTCACAGCAACCTCAAACTCTTGGACTCAAGTGATCCTCTTGCCTCAGCCTCTCAAGTAGCTGGGACTATAGGTGCCTGCCACAACACCCAGCTATTTTTAGTCAAGATGGGGTCTTGCTCTTGCTCAGGCTGGTCTCAAACCCCTGAGCTCAAGCAATATACCCACCTTGTCATCACAGAATGTTAGGATTGTAGGCCTGAAAAGACTTTTTAATTTAATTAAATCCTGTTTATATATTGTTGTTGTTGCTGTGATTGCCATTGGGGTCTTCTTTGTAAACTTCTTGCCTAGGCTGATATCTAAAACTTTTCCAACATTTTCTTCTAAAATGCTTATGGTTTCATGCCTTAAATTTAATTTGTTTATCCATTTTGAATTAATTTTTATGAGTGGTGAGAGATGGATCCTGTTTCGTTTTTCTGAACATGCCTATCCAATTTTCCCAGGAACATTTGCTGAAAAGGGATTCTTTTTCTCAGTTTATATATTATTATCTGCTTTGTAAAAGGTCAGTGTTTGTATGTGGATGGTTTTATATCTGGGTTTTCTATTTGTCTATGTCTATATTTTTGTGCCAGTACCATGCTGTTTTGGTTACTATAGCCTTGCAGTATAGTTTGAAGTCTGAGAATATAATGCTTCCAGATTTTTTTTTTTTTTTTATAAGATTGCTTTGGCCATTTAAGTTCTTCTCTGGTTCCAAACGAAGTGTCAACTTTTTTTCCTAGATCTGTGAAATATGAGATGAGTATTTGACAGGGAATACATTGAATCTTTAAACCACTTTAGATAATATAGACATTTTAACAATGCTGATTCTACCAATCCATGAGCATGATGTGTTTTCTCATTTGTGTGTCATCTGTGATTTTTTTTTTTCTCAGTGTTTCATAGTTGTCCTTATAGAGATCTTTTTTGGTTAAGTATATTCCTAGGTCTTTTATTTTCTTTGTAGCTATTCTGAATGATATTGACTCTGCTTGACTGTTGTTGCTGTTCATACAGTCTCCAGGTTCCAAGTGAGATAGATTCTATAGGTTTGTTCTTAAGTTGAATTTATATGTAAATTGGAACAGATACGTTTTCCTACTTACCTCTAATAGCTTCTGTTCATAAGTGTAAGTTGTAGGTCACTCAGATGTTTGTAACTCAGGGACTTACTATAATAGCCTCTGTTTGTAAGTACCAGAGTGAACAAGTGTCAGTGTTGTTTTGGGACCTGTGATTGGTGTGCTCAAATGTCCCAGGTGGTGTGTAGAGCCTTGAAACTTCCAGGTGAATCGGGCAGAAGTGGGTTGAGTGAGCTTGCCTTCAAGCTGCATTAAAGCTGGCTAGGGCAGCACCATAGGCTTAGCCACCTATGGCTGGTCCCATATACTGAGGATGGTGTGTTTGACCTGGCCCTGGCCAAACTGCAACAAAAAATAGCTGGGCATTGTGGCAGGTGCCTGTAGTTCCCAGCTACTCAGGAGACTGAAGCAAGAGAATAGCCTAAGCCCAAGAGCTAGAGATTGCTGTGATGCCAGGGCACTCTACTGAGGGTGACAAAGTGAGATTGTCTCTTATTTACAAAAAAAAAAAGCTGGCTAGGTAGCCCTTTATGCAAGTGTCAGTGGTCTTCCAGCCTCTGGGAAAAGCCATCAGGGAGGGATTGAAGTGGCCCCAACCAACCAGAAAGTCTACTTTCTGTGAAGGCAGGGCTTTCGGAGATTTATAATCTGGCTATGAGGAGTGGGAATCACTCTTTTCTTCCTCTGCTTCCTGGTCTCCCTCTGGGTCTGTTGGCAGGCAAGAGGTGAAATTAACAGAGCTCCCCACAATTGTGATGGGTGCTGGTAACTTACCCACCTTGGATTCTGGCCCAGGCTGAGGGCACAGCTTGCCTGTAGAGTGAGGGAGGCTCTATAAGCACAGTATAGCTGGAACCCACCTTATACTTTCCTCCCGGTTTTGCCATGTGGGCTCCCTCACCTCCCAAGATTAGTCCACAAATCTCCCCTCCATGATGATCAAATCCTGGAGCGTAAGATCTGGCCTGCAGGCCTGTTACCAGGTCTCCAAAGATCAATTCCTGACCATGCCAGGTAGAAGCAGCCCTGGGTGCTCAAGTAGGTTTGATGACCCTCTACTTTGGGGTGTCCCCTGCTGTGATGGCTCTGCCAGGGAAGCAGCAACAGTGCAGCCTGTGAGTAGGAAGCTTATAGGCCAAGCACCTGTCAGTTCACTGTAGGAATTTGAGAGAAAAGGTCTGAGCTCCACTCTGTGGAAGCCTCACTGTGGTGGCTCAGCTGTCTCTCAGGAACTGTAAGTCAGGGAGGGAAGGGAAAAGGAAGGAAAAGAACCCGACTGGAGGAAATATAGCACTCTGGTCATCTCTTTCCTACTCTCTGAAGGCAGACCACCTGAAATATACAGACTCTGGGTCATGCAGATGCCCTGGATCCATCAGACCCCTGTGGCATCCATAGTCTGGGTCAATGCCCATGTGGGAATGAGTAAGAAGAAACTAAGGGGCCCAAGGCCCCTGGAAGGACAAAGGCGCATGGTGTATAGAGAAGCTGTGTGGTTCCCACACCTCGCTTGGGTCTGTGGTGACAGGAGGCGCCTCAGGTGGCTTTGGAGCCTGGTCCTTTGGGCACAAGAAGCTTTGAATTAATTGGCAGCGGCAACCTTGGGGCTTGTGGGGGCAGAAAATCCCTCCAACAGCTCAGGAGTGTGTTGATTTTCATATATGTGAGGGAGGGAGAAACCTCTCCACTTGCCGTTTTTGCTGGACTCCAATCCTCTCCGGGGTTGACCTCTGATAATCTTGCTCCTCCTTATTCTGCACAACTTCTTCCCATGGTGTCTCTTTTAGGCTCTGGCACCTTTCCCTCAGAATTACACCCAGTCTGTGTTTGTTTTTTCCCTTTCATCTAAAGCTTTCTTTCTTACTGAGACGCTCTGACATCAGGTGTCTTTGGCCAACCATCTTGCCGACCTTGTCTATAAATTCTTGTTCTCTCTCATACATCCATATTTTTACACATTTGCCTGATTTATTTTTCCTAGATGAACTTTTAAACATAATCCATATTTTAAATGCTTTTGTTATATATTGTTAAATGGCCTTCTAGGAAAGTTGTGTCAGTTCATTTCTTGAGGAACAGCGGAGGTTTTCCCTTGCTTCTCACTGATCATTAATGACTAAAAGTATAAAAATGCATTTGTTGGCCAGGCGCCATGGCACACACCTGTAATCCCAGCACTCTGGGAGGCTGAGATGGGTGGATTGCTTGAGCTCATGAGTTCTAGACCCACCTGAGCAAAGGCAAGACACTGTCTCTACTAAAAATAGAAAATCTTAGGCAAGAGGATTACTTGAGCCCAGTAGTTTGAGGTTGCTGTGAGCTATGACACCATGGCACTCTACCCATGAGAGACAGCTTGAGATTCTGTCTCAAAAAAAAAAAAACCCAAAATTGCATTTGTTTTAGTGTGCTTTTATTCGATACAAATGAAGATGACCATCTATTTTTCACATGAATATTGGCATTGTTGGATATTAATGAGAATCCGTGCCCTTTTTTTATTTGTCATGTGCTTAGTAATGAAAAAGCTTCAAATGAAGTATGCAGAATTCTGAGTTCACAAATCATAAATGAAGAGTTTAAAATGATCACAAAGTGCATACATACATGTAACCTCTACTAACGTCAAGAAAGAATGTTAACTACCCACTCACTGACTTACCCTCACTACTCTCTCCTCCTTTGGCACATCTATCCTGACTTGTAACCAAAACACACATAAACATCATTCATGGCAATGCTATTCACACTAACTACAAACTGGAAACAGTTCAGTGTCCAGATAATAGAATATGTAAGAAGATACAGTATATTAATTAAAACAAATACTTGTATACAGAGGTAGAGATGAATTAACTGCAGTTAACCTGCAGTGACACAGATGAATCTCACGATGTAACATTAAATGAAAGAAGCCATAAAAATATGGATGTTTTTAACATATGTTCTAAAGATAGGCAAAACTAATATGTATTGCTAGGAGACAGGATTTTGGATCTTACTGACATGATTTATTGCAGACCTACTAAGTGCTGCTTTAGTACTAGGGACTTGGTGATACAAAAATGAGTAGTTTCTTGAGTTGTTTATGGTCAAATATAGTGATTCTTAACTGGGGTGGTTTTGCCCCAGGAGGACATTTGGCAATGTTTGGAGACATTTTTGGTTACTGCAACCTGAGCAGTACTTCTGGTGTCTGGCAGGTGGAAGCTACTGAGGTTGCTAAACATTTTACTGTGCACAGGGCAGCCTCCTACAGTGCAGGGTTATCCAGCTCATCACGTTAGCAGTGTCAAGGCTGAGAAACTCTGCACTAGTTGAAAAGACATACGACCAATTCGGTATAGCATGTTGTAAAAGCTGATAAATATTTAACTTCTGTTTTGTGCCAACTACACTCTTAGATATACCTTTTCTCACTTTTTTCCCAAACAAATATGCCAAATAGTTTATAGAGTTTTATTTCCCAGATAAAGTTAATTTCACTGGGTAAAAGATGCTTTTTAAAGTTTGAGTAGATTGCAATAATGAAAGGTACGACATTTATGAATGGTGTGGGAGCTTTTAGAATTATAGGTAGGAAAAAATGCGTGAAAGCATGATGTCACAAAACATCATCCATTATTAAATAAAATGCAGGTGATCAAGTGCAGTTCTACGGAGTGAGCAGAAATGATTTTATTAGGCAGGCAGGGAAGAGATGATCACTAGGCCTAGGTGATAAATTTAGGCAGTTTAAACATCTTCCTGAAAGCTGTATGTAGTCACTGAAGGATTTCAAATAAGGCAATGACAAGGTTGTGGATTTCAGAATTATTAGTTTTCTGGCAGCATGAAAGGTAGACTAAAGGGGAGTTAATCTAGATCAGTAATCTAGGTTTTTTTAAAAAAGAACTATTTCCTCCATTAGGCCAATTTATATATAAAATTTGAATCTCAATTCCTTTTTTCCTTCTTTCCTTCTTCATCGCTGATCCATGTTCACTTCCTTTCCTCACTCCTTTTCTCCCTTCTTTCCTTAGCACATACCAGTTAACTAACATACTCTGTAATTTACTTATGTATTTCATTGTTTAATTCACCCACTAGGATGTAAGCTCCCAGAGGGAAGGGATTTGGGTATGTTTTATCCAGGCTCTTGATATGCATGATGGTTTCTGGAGCATAGTGGGTGCTCTGTAGGTATTTTTTGAATGAATAAATGAATTAAGTAAGGTAGTCATAGTGAAGATAGAGATGAGGGAATAGAGAGAGAGATTTGGGATGAATCAGTAAGAGCTGTTGATCAATTGGAGGATGTTGGTTGATGGTAAAGGGTAAAATTAAGATGAGTTCCCAAGCAAAAATCCTAACAGAGAGAGTAGAAAAATAGAGGAGGAAAAGCATATTTATTGGAGGAAATGGTCATGATGGTAGAACTGATTTGGGGCATGCTGAGCTCAAGGTGATTCTGAGACATCCTGGTAAAGATATCCAGTGGGCAGTTGCACACAGCAATCCCGCCTCCCCAAGGGAGGTCTGAACTGAATTACTGGAACAAACAAGAGACAAACAGACTGAGGGGGAGAAAAGAATTCTGAGGATTAGACCCTAAAAAATGTTGACATTTAACAGCAAGCAAAGACAAGCTGGTGGAGGAGGCTGTGACTAAGTTACTAGGAAAATAGAAAGTCAGAGGACGGTGTCTCAGCAGAAGTAGGAAAGCTCAAGGAGGAACAAGTGGTTGATGTCAAAATTGCACTGTTTAAACAATAGCGCTGTTGACCTTCACAAAGTCTTTTCACTGTTTTCTTTAAGGAACTGTCCTGATTGCTTTGGTTTGGGGGAGTCCAGAGAATCACAGGGAAGCAGCTACAGTAACTGTGATTATAGATGCTCTTCTTTTCTCTGCTAGACTTATCAAAAAGAGTATCTGATGATAGTTGGAGACTCACAGATTGGGTGTGTGTGTGTGTGAGAGAGAGAGAGAGAGATCGATCCAGTTGAGAGGAGAGAAGAGGGGATGATGAAGGAAACAAAATGACTTAAGGGACAGAAGAAGGGAGAGCCCAAAACATAGGTAGAGAAATTAGCATTGGATAGAGCGCTTATTTAATCATCTATCTATAACATATCTACCTCATGTCAGTCAAGGGTAAGGATTCTTTTTTGTCATGTGTCAGGAAAGTGTCAGAAATACACTTAAATTAAGAGAAAAGAACCTGTAAACTTTTGCAAACCTCCAAATTTCTATATAAGAAAATAATACATCCACTTTTCTTGCAAGAGACAGTACATTTAAAAATATCTTTTATAAACAAAAATTCAGAGATGTGATATTTTGTAACTTTGGATCCAATAAATTTGCTTCTTGTTTTAACTCTACTACATTTTCTGATTCTACCCTCGTCTTGGTGTTTTATGAAAAATGTTTTTAGGTGAGGAGGATGCTGTATTTTGTGTTCTTGAAATGGCATAGGTTTAAAAACGAACAATTTTGAACATGCAAGAAAATCTACTGTTAAATATAACTAGACCTTAATTGGTGAACCCCAAGATAAGTGCTTTTGAAGAATTACTATGTAACAAGTTCAAGTGCATTTAGAATCACCTTTCATTTTTGCATGATGCAATTAAATGATGCATTAGGCAATTAAAATTAATAGACGTCCATTAATGTTTTAAATCAAATCTGGAAAACTGGACAAAAATATACTTAGTCTGTGTACCATACATTTTATATTATGTGTGTTTGAAGATCTGTAATGATACCTCTAACAACTATCTTGGTGTAATGCAAGTATTTGGGGTATTATAGGAGAAATTTTAAAATGATGAACATTTTTATTTAGAAGATACTTAAAAATGTTCTGGAGATCATCAGTGTGCACGTGAAGCTGATATAGGATCAGAACTCAGTAGCTATCACATAAAGTGCTGCTAAAGCCCAACAGGCTGATAGGGTAGGGGTGTTGCAGAGTTGTAAAAAGGACCATAGAACAGTCATGGAAAGTTGAGGAACTTGGCTGTTTTCTTTCCTTCCCTCACCATCTAGACTGGGTGGTGAGTTGGAGAAGAGTTAGGAGCATTCCAGGTTCAGAGGGAAAGGATGAACTTGAGGTGAAAGGTCCAGTCCCGAGGACTGATGGGAGACCTGGAGATGATCAGTGATTGTTGTTGTGGCAAATAAAGACAACAGGATTCAAACTGAGGGGGACTGGCATTCTCATCACACTTAAAGCAGGAATGTTCTAAACCGTGAATTGCATTACAGTTACTTTTCTTTAAGTTTAATCTTTAGCAAACTAAACTAGTAAAAGGACTAGGGCTGGCTGTTAGAGGCCTGTAATACTCTATCAGACTCTTACTGTGGAGTACAGACAGTGTTAGAATTAAGGGAGCCTGATGGAAGGGTCACTTGCATGGCCTTCCCTGTGCTGTTCGTATCTGGTGAGGAAAGCGAGGGGCAGATTGTAGTCTAGGGGATGGTTTCAGCTGTGCATACCGTAGCTTGTACATTTAGCACACACATATTTAGTGCTCGCTTTCTGTGTACTAGGCTGGGGCAATGTGTGCTTTTATAAAAACTGAAGGGAATCCAGTGTGACAGGAACAGTGATGTGATGTGATGGGTGCTCGGGGTAAGCACGGGGCACTGGCTTACTTGCAGTTGGGAGTGGGTGAGTCTTCAGAGTTCCCAGAGCATGTGTTACCTGAAACCGCCCTGGAGGGGGGCTGGGTGAATAAAAGTAGGAGGGGAAGGGTGGGCATAGCAGACGGCTGAGAGATGGAACATGAAGTCTGAGGAAGGGAATCCTGGATGCTGGGGGGGAAGGATTCTTCCCTTCACTGGGAAGACACGGTGTTCTGGTTTCAGAACACCCCTGGTGGCAGCAGGGAGCTGCTAGAGGAGTGGGTCTGAGAAGAGGCAGGAGATTAATTAGGAGGCTGTTACGTTAGTCCCAGGCCAGAACTGAGGATTGTAGCTGAGGCGGTGGCACTTGAGACAGAGAGGAGGAGACTGGTTCAAGAGATGAGCAAGTAGAACTAGCAGAAGTTGGCGCTTCACTGGACCCAGAGGTAACAGACAGGGAAGAGTCCTGGATAACTTGCAGGTTTCCGATTTTCAGGATCACAGTACTGCTGCTGACATTCACTGCGGGGCAGGGGCTTATTAGATATTGCTGTTGACTTCAGTTTTGATTCACAAGGGATTCAGGTTTAGAAACATTAAGTTTGAGGTGGCATCTCATGTAGAGATGTGCACTAGAGTGTTGGACTCCTGATTCTGTTTTAAGTAAGATGCGGTTGGGGTCTCCTTCCTGTCCTGTTCATCCTACACCTCTCATTAATACTGGTTAGAGATGTGGCTATCCTCAGGAATATTTATCATGCCTAAATACCCACCAGGGCATGGAGTGCAGTTAAACCTGACTCTGGAGGGAGGGAAACTACTGGGTCACATGTCTGTGGTAACCAGTGACCAGGAATATGTAAAGCAGAGGAGCGCATGTGGGGAGAGCTCCCCACCTAGTCAGTGGCAAAAAGGACCACCCTGCACAAACTGGGGGTGACCCCTGTGCTACGTGTCTCAACTCTCCTCTCAACTCTCCCTGCCCACAAACCGCTTCATCCTGCGTTCCTTCTCAGTAGCGACCTGCCCCCCTCCACTGGGGACCATGAATTCTCATCTGTCCTCTCTGTCATGCCCCCAAATAGGAACTGTGCATTATTGATACACTGTGCTTGACGCTGCTCCGTTTCAGAGTTGAGGTGGTTCTCAAAATGTGTGTCACAACCAGCTGTTAAAAGACAGGTTGCAGGATCCTGGGCCTGAGGACTTGCATGGTTACCAAGTTCCCAGGTGATGCTCGCATGTCTGCTCAGACTAGACTGAGAATCAGTGCTGCAGTGTAATAATTATGTCACTGGTCACGGACTAGAAGACATTGTATCTAGTGAAAGACAAGCTTTAGTGCTCTCTAAGCATGTGAGGATATAAGGAAATGTGTATTTTTCTCCACTCCCTAACACGTATCTGTGTATGGACTCCACTGAGCAGATCATGGTGGATACAGGAGAATAGACTGGCTTTCAGAGCAGGCTCTAATCCCACCATTCCCCTTCCTTGATTCCCTGTCCTCTCTCCCTCTCTCAGCTCACAGCAACCTCAAACTCTTGGGCTCAAGATTCTCTTGCCTCAAATGATTCTCTTGCCTCAAATGATTCTCTTGCCTCAAATGATTCTCTTGCCTCAGCCTCCCAAGTAGCTGGGACTACAGGCACCTGCCACAATGCTTGGCTTCCCCCTCTCCTTTCCCTTCCCTCCTCTTCTTTCCCTCTTTCTGTTCCTTTCCTCCCTTTCTGTCTTCCCTTTCCTTCCCCTCACCTCTCCTTCCTTCCCTTCCTTTCCCCTCTCTTCCTTCTTCCCACTCTCTCCATCTCCTCTTTCTCCCTCCCTCCCCTCTTCCCCCCTCCTTTTTTCTCCTCTTCCTCCCCTTTCTCTCTTTCTCCCCTCTATCCCTTCCCTTCCCTTCCCTCTCTCCCTTCCATTCCCTTCCCTCCCCTCTCCTCTCTTCCTTCCCTCTCTCCCCTCCTTTCCCTCTCTCCCTTCCTTTCCCTCTCTCCCCTCCTTTCCCTCTCTCCCCTCCTTTCCCTCTCTCCCCTCCTTTCCCTCTCTCCCCTCCTTTCCCTCTCTCCCCTCCTTTCCCTCTCTCCCCTCCCTCTCTTCGCTCCTTTCCTCCCTTCCTTTCCCTCCCTTCCTTTCTCTCCCTCCCTTCCTTTCTCTCCCTCCCTTCATTTCCCTCTCTTTCCTTCCCTTCCCTCTCTTTCCTTCCCTTCCCTCTCTT
>CAUYTI010010826.1:0-23728 GCA_963575145.1 Galago senegalensis | reverse complement strand
TGAGGCAAGAGAATCACTCAAGCCCAAGAGTTTGAGGTTGCTGTGAGCTGTGATGCCATAGCACTCTACTGAGGGCAACATAGTCAAACTCTGTCTCAAAATAATTATAATATGACCGGAAAGATCACCTATATTTCTGTCTAACAAGGGTACAAGTGAATTTTCTAGAACTAGAATGTAAATGTTTTGACACAATGACTATGCAAATGACATGAAATTTATGTGAACCAGCTTGATGAAAGTATTTCAGAATGTATGTGAAAACACTACACTGTACCCCATGTTTATATTGATGTATACAGCTATCATTTAATTTAAAAAATTACAAAAAAATAATGATAATAATAATGAGAGATGTAGGAAATATTCTCTAGAGAACTCAGCAAATATCACTAGAACTCAAAGTGGAAGTAACAGAATTAGCCTAGACCATCTGGACAAGAAGAGTCTACCCCTGTAGGTGCAGTAACCATATTTCCCAAACCCTGAATCAAAATTTGAGATTTGATGAAAACAGGCATGCTTCTAGATACAAAGGAATAATAGTCGAAACTAAGGCTGCCTTACAGTGGGTCGCTTGTGGTCTCTATGCCTAGCTCTGTTCATTTCAACTTGGGCAGGCAGAGTGACCTTAAATCCATCAGGGGCACTGCACAGGCAGAAGGCACAGCCAACTCCAGGAGGAAAAGGTCCCACACACAGCCAGCCTGGCTCAGATACACTATGGGAGGCTGTCTGCCAGCCTGGTTGGGGTCCCATCATAGTCACAAAGCCCTGCCCAGCCCAAACAGGGCCTCTGCCTCCTGAGGTGGCTTAAGTCCTGGTCTGCATGACATGGGGCAAAGAAAGCCCCTGGGACACAACCCCAGACTCACCGAATTGCAGGCATTGGCCCTCTCCACCTTTGAGAGGCTTCTCACATCAGTGTTGAACACATTCATCTTCTCCACCAGGGTGGTGAGTGCTGTCTCGGTGGCTTCGCCAACCTTCTCGTAGACACCTTTGGCCTAAGAAAGGTAGAAGAGGAAGAGGAAGCTCTTCACCCTATGCTCCTACCTGTCGTACCCTCCTCCCAACCTAGTGTGAGAAGGAAGTGAACCATTCCCTTTCCTTGTATCCTGGAAGAGGACTCAGGACACTGGGCCCCTTCCTATGACCTCCTGGCCTATGGATGAGGCCCAGACTCTGAGCCAATCATAAAGAGGGAAAGAGGGGCTGCTTTGGGGTTAGGGGGTTACCTCATTGAAGTCCAAGGAGGAGTCATTGCAGAGGGCACAAATGGTGGCCAACTCCACCAGCCCATCATACTGCCCTGCCCGGACTGGCTTATCATTCTTCAAGCTGGCAGCAGGTGGGGAGGGAGGAAGGGGCAGAGACAGTGAAGAAGAACAGGGAATGAGATGCAAAGAGAGTACAGGGAGAGTGGGGAGGTCAGGTGGGGAGATGGCAACTTGGAGATCAGGAGAAAGAGAGAACAGGTTGGAGAAGGAAGGGCAGAGAGAAAGGAAAACAAAACCAAAAGGAAGGCCCTGGGGAGAGAAGTGGTAGTGACGGGAGAGAAGAGAATTGCTGGGGAGACAACATCAGGGGTGACTTACACCTCTCCCTCTGGAGCATAGGTAGAGCCAGTGACAGAGAACTCATTCAGCAAACAGATGTCCCCATCCACCTTGTCAATGATGAACATCTACAGGGGAGAAGGGCACACACATGGATGTCCCTCTCTCCTCATTGCTGAAGGCAGGCATCTATATTGAGAGAGGCCTGCGCTCCTGACATTGACCCTCCCAGCAAACTAATTGAACATCCTACATTCCCCCTCACTTGCTTCTCCTTGTTCCTCCCTGAATTTTCCCCTCCCCACCATACTTTTGCAATCATTGCTGATGTTCTGTTTCACTGGCCTTAAAACAGAAATTACCTCAGGTCATGCTGGAGCTTCTTTTGATCAGTTAATAAGAGGAACATGGTAAGGTATGGTAAGGACTGCAGCTAATCGCCCACCTGTTAGAGCTTGATCTAAGGCATCAGCCCCTTGTGGTCAGATCTTCCAGTTTTGCAAAAGGAACTAGAAATCAGGTTATTTTCCTATGAAATCTCTTGACTTTCAAATGTGGGCAATTAATTTATTTTTGCTTTTGTTTTTGTTTTTAGAGACAGTCTCACTTTGTTGCCCTTGGTAGAGAGACATGGCGTCACACAGCTTACAGCAACTTCCAACCCCTAGGCTTACGTGATTCTCTTGCCTCAGCCTCCCGAGTAGCTGGGACCACAGGCACCCACCACAACGCCTGGCTATTTTTTTGTTGTAGTTTGGCCAGGGCCAGGTTTGAACCTGCCACCTGCCTACACCCTACTCACTGAGCCACAGGTGCCACCCAATTAATTTGTTTTTATGAAACATGATAGGAGCCAAGTCACACCAGCATGTGGTCTGGCTTTTCAGCCTGTACATTAGAAGGATATGGAAAATGCAGTGATCAGAGGGCAGTGGCCCACCCTGAACCCAGAGCCAACAGAAAAGCAGTGGGCTTTTCATTCCCCAGAGAAATGTTTAAGATGGTCCAGGCATGGTGGCTCACACCTCTAATCCTGACACTGGAAGGCTAAGGCGGGTGGACTGCTTGAGCTCAGACCAGCCTGAGCAAGAGGGACCTCATCTCTAAAGAATAGCCCATGGCTTGGCCTATAGCTCAGTGAGTAGGGTGCCAGCCACATACACCGAAGCTGACAGGTTCAAGCCCGGGCCTGCTAAACAACAGTGACAACTGCAACCACAAAATAGCTGCCTGTTGTGGTGGGTGCCTGTACTCCCAGCTACTCGAGAGGCTAAAATAAGAGAATCACTTGAGCCCAAGAGTTTGAGGTTGCTGTGAGCTATGACACCATAGTACTCAACCCCAGGGCAACTGAGTGAGACTCTGTCTCCAGAAAATAAAAATAAAAATAGGGTGGCGCCTGTGGCTCAAAGGAGTAGGGTACCAGCCCCATATACTGAAGGTGGCAGGTTCAAATCTGGCCCCGGCCAAAAACTGCAAAAAGAAAATAAATAAATAAATAAAAATTAAAATTAAGAAAAAGAAATGTCTAAGACGAATACCAAGAAAAAAGTTCTCTAGGCTCGGCGCCTGTGGCTCAACCGGCTAAGGCGCCAGCCATGTACAACTAAGGTGGCGGGTTCGAATCCCCAGCCCGGACCCGCCAAACAACAATGACGGCTGCAACCAAAAAATAGCCGGGCGTTGTGGCGGGCGCCTGTGGTCCCAGCTACTTGGGAGGCGGAGGCAAGAGACTCGCTTGAGCCCAAGAGTTGGAGGTTGCTGTAAGCTGTAATGCCACGGCACTCTACCCAGGGGGACGGCTTGAGGCTCTGTCTCAAAAAAAAAAAAAAAAAGTGTTAAAATATATTCATTTTTCAATTGCCAGTACATTTCACCATTCACTGTGTTCACTAATTCTAGCTTTACACATAAAAGTACTTCCCCTTCCCCACTCTCAACCCCTCTTTCTAGCACATACATCTACCACCTCCTTTTCTGTCTTCTTTCTTCTTAAGAAAGATTTTTAAAAACCTGGTAGAAAACTTATCTGTCTCAGAGTTGCTCGATCTGATATATATGTGTACGTATTTTTTTTTCCTTGTGAACATCTGTTAAGAAAAGGAATAAAAAGCAGCAGAGGTAATTAAACTTGTCCAGCCTGAGAGGGGATTCCTGCAGCCTGGCAGCAGTGTTTCATTTACTGTGGTAGTTACATAGCTTCAGTTGTCCTCGTATCAGTAGCCTACTTACACCCACCAAGTGCTTTTGGCCCTTTGGATAAATGTACATGCCACTTGGCAGCCAGACTGCCACACATTGACATGGTTATTGGCTCATGGAGATGTCCAGTGAGGTGTGTTTCAGGGAACTGAGGTAAACTACTATTTCCAGGCAAGGTTAATAACTTGCAAGTAAACTTATTATTATCTTTTTTAACTATTTTTAACTCTTTTAATTTATTTATTTATTTTTAATTTTTAACTCTTAACAGGTTGGAATAGTAAAGTTTTTTTAATAACCCTTGATTAATAGCTTTCAGTTTAAATAATCTGTTTTTAATATCACAGATATTGATATTTATTTATTTATTTATTTAAAAATAATTTTTTTTTTTTTTTTGAGGCAGAGTCTCACTTTCTCGCCCTTGGTAGAGTGCCATAGCTCACAGCAACCTCAAACTCTTGGACTCAAGTGATTCTCTTGCCTCATCCTCCCAAGTGGCTGTACTATAGGTGCCCACCACAATGCTCAGCTATTTTTGGAGGTGGGGGTCTCACTGTTGTTCAGGCTGGTCTTGAACCTGAGAGCTCAGGACATTCCACCGCCTTGGCCTCCCAGAGTGTTAGGATTACAAGCGTGAGCCTCTGCGCTCAGCCTTATTTATTTAGTTTTTAGTAATGAGGTCTTGCTCTTGCTTAGGCTGATCTTGAAGTCCTGAGCTCAGGCTATCCACTCACCTTGGTCTCCCAGAGTGCTAGGATTACAGGCATGAGTGACTGTGCCCTAGACAGGCTAGATACTGAAACTTTAAAATTTTCAGCAGTTAATGCTTTTATAACTATAATAATCATAGTAAAAGATCTTAATATGATAAAAGTTTATATAAAATTTCATCCCCCAAATTTACTAAATGCTGTTTTTGCTAGGAAACTAGCTTCTCTCAATTTTTGTTGTTACTGTCATTTATTATGGCACCTTATAAAACAAAATTGTTATGTGCTATTTACTTTTTTAGGTACCCTATTGTCTCGAGTGTATGTAGACTAAAAGATAAGGGTTGATAATGTTAAAAAGTAGGAAAGGTTCTGATGTAGTGGCTTATACCTTTGATCTCCACACTTTGGAAGACTGAGGCAAGAGGATCACCTGAGCCAGGAGTTTGAGACTAGCCTGAGGAACACAGTGAGACCCTATCTCTACAAAAAAATTTAAAAATTAGCTGGGTGTGGTGGCACATGCCTGTAGTCCCAGCTATTTGAGAGATTGAGGCAGGAGGATTGCTTGAGGCCAGGAGTTTGAGGTTATAGTGAGCTTACTGCACTCCAGCCTAGGTGACAGAGTGAGACGCTATATCAAAAACAAAACATGGCTTGGCGCCTGTGGCTCAAGTGGCTAAGACTCCAGCCACGTACACCTAAGGTGGCAGGTTTGAATCCAGCCTGGGCCCACCAAACAACAATGATGCCTGCAACCAAAAAATAGCCAGGCATTGTGGCGGGCACCTGTGGTCCCAGCTACTTGGGAGGCAGAGGCAGGAGACTCACTGGAGGTTGCTGTGAGCTGTGATGTAACGGCACTCTACCCAGGGGGATAGCTTGAGGCTCTGTCTCAAAAAAAAAAAAAAAAACAACAGAAAGTAGGGAAAGAAAACTAAGTGAAGCCCTCAGGGCAAGAAGATGCTATTGGGGAAGGAAGTATGGAAAAAGGCTAAAAATAGTCATTTTAGGGAAAAAAAATAAGGGTGGATCCATATGTACAAGACAGAGAAATAAAGATATAATTAAAGAAACTATTTTTTTTGGAATAAAAAAAAAAAGGTAAACTGAAATGATGTGTTAAAAAAGAACAGGGGAGGGCCAGGCATGGTGGCTCACGCCTGTAATCCTAGCACCCTGGGAAGCCGAGGCGGGTGGATTGCTTGAGCTCAGGAGTGCGAGACCAGCCTGAGCAAAAAGTGAGACCCCTGTCTCTATTAAAAATAGAAAAACTGAGGCAAGAGGATTGCTTGAGCTCAAGTTAGAGGTTGCTGTGGGCTATGACACCACAGTACTCTATTCAGGGTGACAGCTCGAGTCCCTTTCTCAAAAAAAAAAAAAAAAAAAAGAATATGGTAAGTTCAGGCAAATGGTAAATTATAAATTATTGGCCATGCATGGTGGCTGGGACCTATTATCCTAGCATCCTGGGAGGCCAAGGCTGGTGGATTGCTTGAGCTCAGCAGTACAACTAGCCTGAGCAAGAGACAGACCCTGTCCCTACTAAAAATAGAAAAATCAGCTAGGTGTTGTGATGGCCCCCTGTAGTCCCAGCTGCTTGGGAGGCTGAGGCAGGAGGATCGCTTGAGCCTAGGTAGCTATGAGCTAAGCTGATGCCACAGCACTGTAGGTAAGGCAACAAAGTGAGACTCTTGTCTCAAGAAATAATAATAATAAAAAATTATAAATTCTTTGTCAGCAGTAATCCTGTGTTCTGTGAATTTAAGATCTCTCACCTATCCCCTAACACATAGTAGGGGAAGGTAACCATCCTGCTTACATTGCTCTTTGCTAAAAAACTCCAAGAATACCTGTTATAGGACAAATATGCCTATTAATGGTTTGTGTGATTTACTTACAGAGAAATTTCAAGTTCTTTTTTTTTTAAGAGACTGAGTCTCACTTTATTGCCCATGGTAGAGTGCTGTAGCATCACAGCTCTCAGCAACCTCTAGCTCTTGGGCTTAGGCAGTTCTCATGCCGTAGCCTCCCAAGTAGCTAGGACCACAGGCACCCGCACAATGCCGGACTGTTTTTGGTTGCAGTTTGGCCAGGGGTGGGTTTGAACCTGCCATCCCCAGTTCATGGGGCCAGTGCCCTACTCACTGAGCCACAGATGCCGCCTAAGGTTTTCTTTTTGTTTGTTTGCAGTTTTTGGCTGGGGCCGGGTTTGAACCCGCCACCTCTGGTATATGAGGCCAGTGCTCTACTACTTGAGCCACAGGTGCTGCTCAGATTTGTGTGATTTAGAGACAAGAATTTTTTTAATCCCTATGCTCACTTTAATGACCTTACTTTCTCTTAAAAGATCAACCTGAAGCAGAGGCTATATTTGCTTTTCTTTTTTGATACAGAGTCTTACTATGTTGCCCTCGGTAGAGTGCCGTGGCATCACAGATCATAGCAACCTCAGACTCCTGGGCTTAAGCGATTCTCTTGCTTTAGCCTCTTGAGTAGCTGGGACTACAGGCGCCCGCAACAGCGCCTGGCTATTTTTGTTGCAGCTGTCATTGTTGTTTAGCTGGCCCAGACTGGGTTTGAACCTGCCAGCTGAGTGTATGTGGCCAGTGTTCTACCCAGTGAGCTATGGGTGCAGCTCAAGAAGCTGTATTTTCTTTTCTTTCTTTCTTTTTTTTTTTTTGAGACAGAGCCTCAAGCTATTTCCCTGGGTAGAGTGCTGTGGCATCACAGCTCACAGCAACCTCCAACTCCTGGGCTCAAGCGAGTCTCCTGCCTCTGTGTCCCAATTAGCTGGGACCACAGGTGCCCACCACAACGACTGGCTATTTTTTGGTTGCAGCCATCATTGTTTTGTTTGGTGGGCCCAGGCTGGATTCAAACTTGCTACCTTAGGTGTATGTACATGGTGCCTTAGCCACTTGAACCACAGGCACTGAACCAAGCTGTATTTTCTTAATTCACTATTAGTGATTTATCTTTGGCCTTGACAGGTTAACTCTTGGGGAGAAAGTATGACAGACAGAAATTCTAGCTTTAAGCTTTCTCTTTTTGTCTTCTCCCTTTGCTAGGATTCTATCTACCTCTTTCCTTTCTGTGGCTTCCTTTCTGTTTTTACTATCCCAAAGATTTGTGTTCCCTTCTGAGTAGAGAACAGTGAGGGTAGGGAATCTTCCCTGATTCGGAGACTTGGAGGTTGAAAAGTATTATCAATACATGGAAACTGTTCTTGGGGTAGTTAAAAATATTTTCCTTTTGGCTTCTTTTCTTCCTTTTTTTTTTTTTTGGACATAGTCTCACTCTATTGCCCAGAGTCTCATCCTATTGTCCTGTGGGGTTAACCTAGCTCATAGTAACCTCAAACTCCTGGGCTTAAGTGATCCTCCTGTCTCAGCCTCCTGAGAAGCTGGGACTACAGGCACCTGCCACAATACCCAGCTAGTTTTTCTGGGTTTAGTAGAGACAGGCATCTCCCTCTTGATTAGGCTGATCTCAAACTCCTGAGCTCAAGTGGTCCTCCTGCCTCAGCCTCCCAAAGTGCTAGGATTATAGGCATGAGCTATTGTGCCCAGCCTCGTTTTGACTTCTGTTATATCAAACAGTCCTTGGAGGATCTTATTTTGTAGAAGTGCATGTACTTTTAATATAGAATGCTAGGATTATTGGGATCCCTGAAAGCATCTTGTCCATCCTTTATTCTTTTTTTTTTTTAATTTTTATTTTATTTTATTTTTTTTTGTGAGACAGAGCCTCAAGCTGTCGCCCTGGGTAGAGTGATATGGCATCACAGCTCACAGCAACCTCAGACTCCTGGGCTCAAGCGATTCTCCTGCCTCTGCCTCCCAAGTAGCTGGGACTACAGGCGCCCGCCACAACGCCTGGCTATTTTTTGGTTGCAGCTGTCCTTGTTGTTTGGCGGGCCCAGGCTGGATATGAACCCTCCAGCTCAGCTTAGCTGCTTGAGTCACACTGCCGAGCCCTTTATTCTTCTTTCAGAATTTCCCAAACACCAGATGAGACAATGTCTGTCACATTGGTAGACTTCTAGTGACCATTTAAACATTGTCTTTGTAGTTAGATGCACCTAGATTTATATCCTGGTTTTGTCACTTAGCTGTGTGACCCCATTCCCTCATTTGTAAAATGGGGCTAGCCATCTCTATCTTTTAGGGTTGTTAGGAGGCAAAAATAAGAGAGTATTTTTAAAGCACTTACCATGGTGTCTGGCACATAGTAAATCAGTTTCCTCCTCCCTTTGGTTGAATAAATCAGTGTCCTAGAGAAGACTGCCTGCTCTCCTGTGCACCCATTCCTTTCCTGACAACCATCCACATCGGAATGCTTCCTTTTTGTCACCATTAAGGACTTGATCCAGCTTATTGTTACTATTCTGGTCTTGTTAGAAACAAAGTTCTTCCTAATTCATTATGACTTATTTTTATAATAAAATGAAAGGAGAAAGATATTATAAAAAGGTAAGTAATACAGAAATATATGAAAGTTGGAAGGTAAAGTCCTCTCTCCTTTTTCTTTCCCTCTTTCCTATTCTACTACTTTATCTCCTTCTCTCAGCGAATCTAGTAAGTGGTAAGTGAGGAGAGCTTCAGATTTCTACTTTTTTTTTCTGCATCTACGAATATGTGGAAGTTTGACTGTCTACAAGGTAGATTGTATAGCACCCATTCAGTGCATTTTTTTTTTTTAAAGACAGTCTCAAGCTGTTGTCCTGGGTAGAGTGCGTGGCCTCATAGCTCACAGCAACCTCATACTCCTGGGCTTAAGCGATTTTCTTGCCTCAGCCTCCCAAGTAGCTGGGACCACAGGTGCCCGCCACAATGCCCGGCTATTTTTTGGTTGTAGTTTTTATTGTTGTATGGCAGCCTGGGCTGGATTTGAAGCTGCCAGCTCTGGTGTATGTGGCTGGCACCCAAGCCACTGAGCTACAGGAGTTGAGCCCATTCAGTGCATTCTGGTCAACTTGTCTGTTAGCTAATTCATTGCAGTATAAAATACAGAGAAGATGGTTCAGATCCTTAAAGTCTTCGTGCTTGTGTATTGAGATGCAGAGCTAAAGCCTTTGTTTTTGGGTGTCTGGGATTGTAAATATATTTCTATTAGCTTGGTGGTCTCATGCTTTCTATATCTAGGTTAGGGCTATGGTTGTGGTTATGTATTTTTCCAAGTCTTATGTCTGGCCTCTGTGTTACCACACTGATGCTTTTACTAGATAGGGAGATGAGTGTGTGTCATTCTGTTGACAGTGGGGATAAAGTTCTGGGTTGCACTCTCAGTGTCTTACGAGGCATGTTATAGCCTACAAACCTGGTAGGTTGCAGCCCAAAAGAGTCAAGGTATTTTCTAAACTATAATAGGAATAGAGATATTTTACTTAATATATAATAAATATTTAAAAGTTGAGGGAACTATTTAAAAATGAAAAAGAATCCACCTTGTCTAAAAGCAAACAGGAAAACCTCTCAAGTGCACTGTAAGAATGGCAGGGGAGGAGATTTAGAGTAAAGGTAGCTAGAATTTGGGAACAGGGTTTGAGCTCAACGCTGTGTAAATGTCTGAGCAAGGGCAGGGCAGACACTGTTCATTTTTCTATGTGATATAAACCTGAGGTGTCAGAATGGTGTTATTTTATATCAAAACAATACCAAAGCGGTGTGTCCTGGTGTTTGCAGAGTAGTATGCTCCTTTTTATTCCTTTTTCTTAATCCTGCCTCCAAAATTTATAACAGATCAGCTTCCATAAATTCCATGGATTTGTACAGAATTCATTCCACAAGAGAAATCTCTTTAGGAATTCACCATGATTCCAAATGGAAATGATTGGATATTGTTGTGATTCTCTGAGATTCTTTTTTTCTTGATTGAGTTAGAAGCAAAATGCTTACTCACTGCCTTATTCTTAGAATAGAGGCAAACAGCAATTCCATATAAATGTGTAGGATAAAATGTGTGGGAGACAGGATGAAAAATAGAAAACTTTACATATGCTGATTGAAAGTGGTCTTGAGCAGGTAGTAAAGGCATCATTACTTACATCTTTCATTAGTTCATTCCACATTTATTTATTGTATGCTTACTTCATTCCAGCCGCAGTTCTGGGTGCCAGGAAGGGACATACCCTTCCGTGAAACCAGCAGTCTGAGCTCAGACTTCCCTTTCAGGTGGCCATAATAGGGCCCAGAACAGCTTTGGCTCATTTCTTTACATTAATTATTATTTTTTCACTCCCTGTCTCCAGGAGACAGTGCTGGCTTCCCTTTTTGTTTATAACCTCAGGCATGACTCATCCTTTAACCGTGAGTATTGCAGAATTGCATGTCACATTCCAAACTAATCTGTAGTGCTGCCAGGCTCTCTCAGTCAGCAGCTCTTTGCCTGTCTTCTGACAATCATGGTAGAGCAGTGAGATCAACTCACGAGTTAATCAGCTGGGAAGGGGAGAAGAGAGAACACGGTGCCTGCTTTCTACCCATTTTTGTTAGGTACAAGACAGATTGAGGAGTTGACATCTTCTTTCTAGGTGCCAATATATCAGGCCATACCTCCTAAATCCATTTTTCTAAAAATTGAATTTGCACCTATGGGTAAACAAAGTCAACTGGTCTCTTAAGAATGGTATCGGTCTTACAAATGCACTTGGCAGCTTTGGCTGATGGTTCTGTTGCCTAGACAAAATGGTCCTTTGAGGAAAACCTGAAATTTTATTTTCGAATTTTAAGAAAATTCATCAAAAAAATAAGCAAAGAGGCTAAGGTGCCAGCCACGTACACCTAAGGTGGCAGGTTCAAATCCCCAGCCCGAACCCGCCAAACAACAATGACGGCTGCAACCAAAAAATAGCCAGGCGTTGTGGCGGGCGCCTGTGGTCCCAGCTACTTGGGAGGTGGAGGCAGGAGACTCTCTTGAGCCCAGGAGTTGGAGGTTGCTGTGAGCTGTAATGCCACGGCACTCTACCCAGGGGGACAGCTTGAGGCTCTGTCTCAAAAAAAAAATAAATAAATAAAAAACCTACATTTATTAAAAGAAATACCTTTGTAACAAAAAAGGTATCCCCTAAAGCTATTGAAATAAATAAAAATTAATAAAAAAAACTTACCTGTTATCATTGTGGGTATTTATATTGTACACTTATATTTTAGTGTTTATGTTTCATGTTGTATATTTGGGTGACCAGGCAAAAAGTGCTATAATACGTAAGTAAAATATGCACATACCCTTTTCTCTAATAATCTCATTTCTACCTATTTATTCTTCAGTAATACTTTGTGCAAAAGAAAAAAAAGAACCAATCCCTATAACAAAATGTTCATATAACTTCTTTAAACAACAAAAGCTTAGAAACACACACCTGTCCATTAATAGGTAAATACTTAAATAAACCTTGAGAAACATACAAAGGAGTGGTACAAAGTCATGGAAGATCGCATGAGCCTAGGAGTTTGAGGTTTCTGTGAGCTAGGCTGATGAGTAAAATATAAATAAATGAAAGCAAAATCTTCCACCTAAAATAATAACAATAATAAATAACATGCATTATTAAATAAATAAACAGACAACAAATTGTAATAGTTCATTTCCATTTGTGTAAATCGTGAATTACAAACTCAAATTTTCCACAGAAGTTATTTGTTATTTAGTTTTAATTTATATCTTATTCAATAGGAGACATGTACAGAAAACTATCTTATGTTAAGGATACATTTTTCCTAAATTCAGAGTTAGTAATTTTCTAAAAGGTAGAATATTCTACAATAAAATTTACTGTGGTCCTCAAACTGGAGCATCCATTCAGATGTCAGTGGCCTCTGACCCTTTTTTAGGATTTTTAGTTATTTAATAGAAAGTCTGATTGTGTTAGAGTAAACAAGTTTCATGATACTCTGTGTTATTAAAATATAATAAATAACCTTTTAAAAACATCTAAGAAATAAAATTGAATGGTTTTTATTAATAATGTTATATATAAATAAATGGCAGATAATTCAAATAAAAATTGAAATCTTTTTTATTTATCATTTCCCAACAATTGCCTAAACTTTCTCCAATTGAATTCTAGGTAAATTACAGTAATGCAAAGTGGAAATTCCCTGAAATCATTCTGTTTTTGACATAGCTTTGTTACATTACAACAGATACCTACAGTGCACAGTTCATATCAAAATCCCTGTACTCCCATGAAGATTTCTCTCCTACACTGAGTAGTGTTTTGTATGACCTGCTGGACTATACTCTCCACTTTTCTGATAAAATATTCAAATTCAGTCCTCTGTCCTGTTCATGTTTACAAAGAATCAAATTTGTAGCTTCTTCCATGGAAGTACAAAATATAACTAAATAGAAACATTGTGTATATTATTGCTTTTGATTGTTTTACCATGTATCCTGTATCCACATTTAACAATGAGAAAATGGGCAGCAAAATAATAATAACAAAAATTTTTATTTAGTTCTGTGTGAAAAATAAACTTAGAACATTGTAAGGATTGAGGAGAACTCTGCACATCTATAAAAGCTCTCTGCTTTCTAGGAACAATTTTAATATTTTAAAGACTACCTGGTAAGGTTACCTGAATAAGCTGTAATTGTTTGTGAAAACTGAATTATTTAAATAAAGAAGTATGATTTTGATGATTTTTGGTACTAATAGCAAATTAAACGATAAATCATTCAATGGATTGGTCTCCAAAGAAAATCTAGAATGTAAGGCTTCAGTCACACAGATTGTTATATTACCTTTATATATCAAAAAATTGCCTAGAATAAACAATAGCCCATAAACTCTTTGGATTCCCATAATTGGGCATGACATCTGAGCTCCACATGTTACCCCAAGTACTTGTTCATGACTTCTTCTAAGACTCCACATAAATGGCCTTGTAGAGATCTATAACCAAGATTTACAATATAAAATTGAGTTTTAAAACATCATCCTTGATAGAACATTCTTTTAAGTTAGTTCTTTGCAAGTGATTTCTCACATATGCTGGATTTAATTGAGACAAGCAGAAGAGTTGATTGTAGGCGTTTTCACAAATATGAAATTAGTTAAAGTGCATTGCAACTTTTTAAGCCTAGGAGCTTCACATTTTTCCTTTTTCTTTGAAGTTTCTCTGGGAATTGGAGATTGCTGTACATGTTTTGTAGGCCTGCAAGGAAACAAGTCCTATTTCCCAAATGTCAGGCTTCTGCAATAAGGATAATAACATAGTGACTCTGAATTAAACTTGGAACTTTCACTGTCCCTTCTCATTCCCCACAAAAGTCTCCAGGCCCCACCCTCCTCTTGAATACACAAATACAAATATATACTCACACCTATACCTACACCCATCTTAGCCTTGTCTTGTTAACTAAATAGTATTCTGAATCTCATAGATGTTGGGCAAATTATTGGTTGCTCTTATGTTCTCTTCATATAGAAACATTTCTCCCCATCTTCCATGTATTCCAGGTGTTGTTCAAAGTGCTTTACATACATTGGCATAGAAAATTTGCATAACCATTCTGTGAGATATGGCGAGCAGGTGTCGTTTTTGGTATTTCACAGGGAATAATTTTTTTGCTCTAGGGTTACTGAGATCAAGACGGTTCCCTGTGTCTTAGCTTCTCTGAGCAAGGATAAATATCTTAGCAGCTAATCTACCAATACAGCATATTTCTACCACTAGCCAATTCTCCAAGGAACTACATCCACTTAACATTTCTTCTTCATATTCACAAACTGTTGGATTATCAGACCAGTTTCTGACCACGGATGATGGTTATGGGCTCTTTCCTCCAGCAACCATATTTAGTCACTTTGTCCCGAAACTCCTTGGTTTTCACTCCATAAATTATAGGATTGAGCATTGGAGGCACAAGGAAGTAAAGGTTGCCAAGAATAGTGTGGACATGTGCTGGAATGCCTCGACCAAAGCGGTGAGTGAGGAAAGAGAAGAGTGAGGGAGTGTAGGAGATAAGCATGACACAGATGTGTGTGGTGCAGGTGTTGACTGCTTTGTGATGGGCTTCCTTAGAAGAGAGACGCATTATAGCCCGGATGATCAGCACATAAGATGAAGCAATAGCTGAGAGGTCCAGCCCAACAACCAGCAAGGCCACTACCAGACCATATATCCTGTTGACTGTGGTGTCCACACAAACCATCTTCACCACAGCCATGTGCTCACAGTAGGTAGTAGGGATGATGTGATTTGCATGATAGGGCATATGCTGGAGGAGGATGGGCATGGGGAGAATAAAGAGAATGGCTCTCACCAAACTCACTAGGCCAATGAGCCCAATGCGACTATTGGAAAGGATGGTGGCATAGTGTAGGGGCTCACAGATGGCCACATAGCGGTCAAAGGCCATGGTCATCAGGATAGCTGACTGCATGGCAGAGATGGAGTGGATGAAGAACAGCTGGACCAGGCAGCCCTGATAGCTGATCTCACTCTGGCCAAACCAGAAAATGCACAGCACCTTGGGGATGGTGGTTGTGGACATGCCCAGGTCTGTGAGAGCCAACATGCAAAGGAGCAGAAACATGGGCTTGTGCAGGGAGCGTTCTGTGCAGATGGTGAAGAGGATCATACAGTTCCCAATCACAGTGATGAAGTACATGGAGAAGAAGGGGATAGACATCCATCTGTGTTTGTCCTCCATCCCAGGAATGCCTTGGAGTATGAAGAAAGAAGGATGGCCCTGTGTGGCATTGCAGGTAGTCATGGTGGCACCCTGGTGAAGTACCTGAGGGAAGCCGTAAAGACATTACTCAGCTTCAATTAAGAAAAAAGTTTCAAAATGGAAAACAAAGACTGGAATGTTAAGATGTACAAAAGTTATTCTGAAATCACAATAATATGTTATAAAGCATAGCAGTGTGCTGTGAAGATTACAGTAGTGGTAATAAAAATTTCTGCCTCTTGATACATCAAGTCCTGTGCAATCTCTTCTGGTGCATAAGGGCTGGAGATAGCAATTAGCTTTTAATCATTTAAGACAATGATGTTGGGCCATGTCCATAGTTCAATGGGCAGGTGCCAGCCAAATACACTGGGGCTGACAGGTTTGAACCCAGTCCTGCTAAAACAATGACAACTGCAACAACAAAATAGCTGGGCATTGTGGTGGGTGCCTGTCGTCCCAGCTACTTGGGAAGCCGAGGCAAGAGAATCGCTTAAGCCCAAGAGTTTGAGGTTGCTGTGAGCTGTGACATCACAGCACTCTACCAAGGGCGACAAAGTGAGACTGTCTGAAAAAAATAAAAATTAAAAAAAAGTTGGGTGGATGGTGGGTGCCTATAGTCCCGGCTACTAGGGAGGCTGAGACAAAAGAATCTCTTGAGCCCAAGAGTTGGAGGTTGCTGTAAGGTGGGATGCCACAGCACTCTACCAAGGGCACAGCTTGAGATTCTGTCTCAAAAATTAAAAAAAGGATAACTGATGTTTAACTCTTCAACTAGGTCATGAAAGACAGTGTGCTATTTTGACTCACTCTTTCTCTTTCTCCCTCTCTCTGTCATTACTTGCTCTGGGGCTGAGTAGCTGTATGAAAAGTCTCATGTGTTGAGGAACCGAGACCTCTGGCAAAAAGCCACATGAATAACTATAGAATACAATCATTTAGCTCAAATCACACCTTCAATTCATTGCAGCCAACATCTTTACATCTTGACTGCAACCTCTGGAACAGTGGTTCTCAACCTTCCTAATGCCATGGTCCTTTAATACAGTTCCTGTGGGTCATGACCCACAGGTTGAGAACCGCTGCTCTAGAAGACATTAAGCAATATTATCATAGATGACATACATTATATTAAATGTGTTTATTCAGGAAAAACAGGTGCATTATTTACTAACAAAATACCTTATTAAATACATATATACATTAAGAAATAAATTTGTGTTCATTTAAAGAACATAACTTGAAGTATGAAACTGGACAGAAATACAAAGAGAAACTGACAAAATATATCCCCCTCTCAGAAGCCAGAAGATGAAATCCATCATCAAATGTTTTATTTTTAAAAAATTTAAGATAACTTAAAAGCTCACATTAGAATCCTGTATCCAAAAATTAAGGAATAAGCAATTCCAGCAGATACGGGATTAGAAGGTGTAGGAAACTTTTTGATGAGAACTGCACAATGATGATGAAGAGTAAAGTAGACCCTGGGGTGCTTCCCAGCTGATACTCAGAGAGAACAGCAGAATGCGAATACACATAAAGCCAACCCTCACCTGGAAGCACTTACCTGAAAGTGGGGCAGTGAGAGAGTGGGCAGCTGGTCCCAGACACCTTCTGTAAGTGTGTGTGTGTGAGCACATGCATCTGCATGCAGGCATTTCTTAGCAAATATCCATATGGCACTTGAAGAATACACCCACGGCCCATCATCTCTCCACTCCTCACTTTTGGGCACCCAGAATCCATGGTGAGGCCCTTTAAGTAACTTAAGCAAAGTTCTCCAGGGTGCCTAGAATTAGTTTTTGCTACCCACCTCCCTCATCCACAAATACACATAAACACAAGGCACGACTGCCATTATGTGTAAAGATGACCCTGGAGGTTACCTGAGCTCCCAGGAGTTGAGGTTAATTACTCTTCAACACTCTGAGAATATTCTGGTCTTTGCCAGTCTTGAAGGAGTTCAGTGAGAGAGGGTGAATTAAAGCTAAATCAAAAACAAACATATAAAGAGATTGGGGTGTATACATTCAATTAATTATTATTTAGCCTTCGGAAAGGAGGATAGCCTTTAATTTGCAAGGCATGAATGAAATTCTAGGACATCATGCAAAGTTAAACAAACCAGACAAAGAGAGATAAATGCTACATGATCTAACTTACAAGTAGAATATAAAAAATAAAACAGTTAACTAGATAGAGAATAAAACAGTGGTTACTGGGGTTGGGGCTAGAGTGCAGGAAACAGAGAAATACTATGTAGAGACCAATGGATACGAAGCAGCAAATGTGTAGGATGAATGTGTCAAAAGATCTAATGTACATGTGGGCTATAGTTAATAATAGTGTGTTGTGCTCAGGAATTTTGTTAAATAGGTATAGTTACTCTTGCTACAGGGGGAAAATGGATAACTATGTGAAACGCTGGCTAGCTATTTGTTCCACTATCATAACTGTTGTACTACATCTATAACATCATATTGTGTAGATTAAATATACACAATAAAGTTTGTTTATTTAAAAAGTTAAATTTGGCACTAGATTGGGTACTAGTAGTTTGGACATTCCAAGGGCCCTCTTTCCCAAGCATGGCTAGGTATGGGAGCCAGAGAGACACTTGCTCTGAGTAATCACATCCATGGAAGCATCACGGGTGCAACTGCTAATGGATATCATGGCAAAATAGTGTTAGCACCCTCCAGTTCTATCTGTCCTTGGTCTTTTTCTCTTTGTTATTCTCTAAACTTTGTCCAAGGCTAATGACTTTGTCCTAGACACTCCCTAGCCCATTTTCAGCAGTTCATTGCTTTCCCTTCCCATCCTTAGAGCCTCTTTGGCCCCAGCATCCCCCCATTTGTCCAGATGCAGAAAATCTCATTGTAGTTAGTTCAGAGAAAATAAGTTACTAACATTTGCCAAGAAGTTTTTTGCCAAGACCTTTAAAAAATGTACAAAACAAAAACCAGTTACAAAATCATGCATAAAAGACACAGAAAAGGGACTCAGAGAGCCACATTCTAAATCCTGATATAGTGCTCGTTCTGCTTACAGAAAGGTTCTCTAGAGAGATTTTGTGCAGTCGGGTGTCAGTAAGAAGGAAGCAAAGGCAGAGAAAAGTGGAACATGAATCAAGTGGCCTAGAACAGTCAATACATCAATGGAAAGGTCTATAAATAGACAAATGCAGATGCTCTTGGTTACAGGCAGATATCCAGAGCGTTTCCCTACTAAAGCCCTGACTCTAATAGCATCCAGAAATCCTATCCTCCATCATCATTGCCCTCTCTGCCCCAGGGTGGTAGTGGTGGGCAACAACAATGTGTAGCAAACGGAGTCCTTTCCTCCATGTTCTGTCACTTTTACATCCATGATCTTATTAAATTCCTAAATACAACTTCTTAAAAAAAACTTTTCTTGCAGAATATCCCCCCAATGACCTATCAGATGCCCTCTGCTAACACCCAGAAAGCTCTCACCACTTCAATCAAAATTTTCAGCCTTGCCATTTGGATGATAACACCAATCTTGGGTAATAGCATAGGCCTAATTCTCCACACCCCCAAATCCTGTATCTCTAGAATTAGCATCATGTTTTGCACATATAGTAAGTACCAAATAAGTCAACAAACAAATGAATAAATACATGCACTCATTAAAAAACCATCTAAAACTATCTCATTTCTTGAGCTCTTACTTGTTTTCTTTTATATATAAAAACCAAAAATACACAAGTGTGGAAGCTATTCTTTCTCCTTAAATGAAATTATAAGTTGAAAAGTCCAAATAAATGTCAATAAATAATTTGTCTTGGAGTCTTGAAAAAATAATTGTGTCAAATGTAAGAACAAATATCTGATGATAATGGTGTAACAGAGGTGTGCTTATCCTATTAGCAATGCAAATTTCTTATAAAACTTTTGTATGTTAAATAATGAGGCTAATACAGCAATAGACAGATTATTTGAACAGAATAGCATCAATACAAATACACAAATAAATGTACAATATATGATATAATAAAGATAATACCAGAAAATTGCAGAAAAAAGATTATAGAAATATATTTAGAAATACATTCATGTGCTGCATAATGATAATTTGGTCAATGTTAGACCAAGTATATGGCTGTGGTCTCATAAAGATTATATAATATCATATTTGTACTGCATTTATTCCATATTTAGATATACAAATATTTACCATTGTATTACAGTTGCCTGCAGCATTTGTTACAATAGCATGCTGTACAGGTGTGCAGCCCAGGAGCAATAGGTTATACCATGTGACCTAGGTGTATAGCAGACTATGCCACCTAGGTTTGTATGAGTGCACTGTATGATGTTCATATAATAATGAGGTCACTTAAAAATAGTTCTCTAAAGACATCCTTGTCTCTAAGCAATGCATGACTATAATTAAATAAAGCTATATTTTTCATGTCATTCATTCATCATATTTTCATGTCCACCAATGTCAAATCAGGTTGCTTCGATTTTAACACATTTTGTACACACAAAAGCAATAAGGAATAAAATAGTTTAAACCCTGGAATACATGATTGCGGGGGGGAGAATTAGGCCTATCCTATTACCCAAGATTAGTGTTATCATCCAAATGGCAAGGCTGAAAATTTTGATTGAAGTGGTGAGAGTTTTCTGGGTATTAGCAAAGGGCATCTGATAGGTCATTGGGGGGATATTCTGCAAGAAAAGTTTTTTTTAAGAAGTAATATTTAGAGATTTAATAAGATCGTGGATGTAAAAGTGACAGAACATGGAGGAAAGGAGTCCGTTTGCTACACTTACACCCCAAACTAAAAACCAATTTAATTGCTTTATCCAAAATAAAAAATTAAGAAACAAAATGTTACAAAAGCAGTCTAAAAGGTTGAGAAACAAAATGTTACAAAAGCAGTCTAGCTCCCATCTGTGCAGAATTTATTTTGTTGTTTTAATTCTTTAGAAATGAATTGTATCATTATCCTTTCCATTGTATTTTATACTTATTTATATGTTTACTACATATAAAGATGGTGCAAAAAAAAGTATACACATTTTAAGAAAGAATAAAATTATATTTAAATTATAATACTCAATATATAATAATAACAAAAGATAAATATAAGTCAAGTTGAGCACCTCTTCTTGTAGATTGCAGAAGTCCAATGTGACCTGAGTAATACAAATTTCATGCACATTTTCCCTTTCTTTATATATATATATATTTGGCACCATGTCTACATGAATTTCAAAATAATGTGTAATATTATAGAGAATAATTTCAAGCTTTGTATAAATGATGGTATATCCTATCATTTTTCTGCATCTTGAGCTTTACTCAACATGTTTGTGAGATACATTCATGTTGATGCATGTAGGGTTGCTTAAGTATTGTTACTATAAAGTGTATTTATTACTACTACATAGGAGATGCTATGGTGCTACTATATTATACTGAGTGACAATACTATGTTTAATTAATTTATTTATTTAAATGAGGCCATTGGCCTAACACTTGGCTCATACTTGTAAACCCAGAAATTTGGGAGGCCAAAGGGGGAGAATTGCTTGAGACCAGTAGTTCAGCATAAGCCTAGATGAGATTTAGAAACCATGTCTCTGCAAAAATTAAAAAGTTAGCTGGGCTTGGTGGCACACACCTGTAGTCCTAGCTACTTGAGTGGCTGAAATGGGAGGATCTTTTGAGCCCAGGAGTTGCAGGTGCCAACAAGATATGATTGTGACACTGCCCTTCAGCCTGGGTGATAGATGAGACCCTGTCTCTAGAAGGAAGAAGGAAAATGTGATGACACCATATTTAATTCATTCTTTCATGTGTGCCTAGGTTTACAATTAATTGTAATTAAGATTATTATTAATATTCTTACCTAAGACTATCTTGTTTACTTGTAGAATATGTCTCTAAAGCATATATTTGAAAGTGAAATGTCTAAGTCTGTATATATATCGCAAAGATATATTTATACAACTTACACTGCTTATATATATATCTCAAAGATATATATATATATATGTATACATGATATATATATGTATCATGTATACATATATCTTTGATATATATTAATAAATATATTTTATTTATAAATAAAATAAATTTATTTTGGGGGTTGGCAATGCGGCTGAGGCTTTATTTTGGAAAAAGCAATTGAATTGCTTCTTAGTTGGGGGTGTATGTGGGGGTAACCCAGGTGGTAAACTCCCAGAAAGATGGGCTGAGGGATGAGGCTGAGCTGCAGGTGGGTCTCCTGTTCCATGTGCTCCCTGGCACAGCTGCCTCCCCTTCCCTCCGTGGCAGCCATGTGAGAGGGCAGACCAGAGGGGCCGCAGGGGCAGCTCACTTGGGCAGGACATCAGAGGACTCAGACACCAGCTTTCCGTCTGGGGTCTCAATCTTCTTCACAACCACAGCCCTGAAGCTGGTGCGACTGAAGGAGCTGGAGTCCCCACCAGAGCCAAAGCCAGTCTGGAAGGAGCTCAGACAATAGCTGAGGCCAGGGCTTGTGAGGTCCCCGTAGGCCGAGCTCAGGCCACCTGAGTAGCCACTGGTGATATTCATGTGGATACTCATGTTCTACATCCCCGACTCCAGCCAGCTCTCCTAGCCCTCCAGCAGCTTGCGGTTAAGTGGCGATCTCCATGTCCAGGGCCAGCTTGACATTCATCAGATCCTGATATTCACGCAGCTGCTGAGCCATGTCCTGCTTGGCCTGATGCAGGGAAGCCTCCAGCTGGGCCAGCTTGGAGTTAGCATACTTAACAGCTAGCTCCCCACGCTGCTCAGCATCAGCGATGGAGGCCTCCAGAGCAGCCCTCTGGCCTTTGAGAGCTTTGATCTCATTCTGGATCTGGCTCATGTTCTAGTTCATGTCGGAGATCTCTGTGTTCATGAGCCGCAGGTGGTCCCCGTGCTTCCCAGCCTGCACCTGTAGCTCTTCATACTTGGTCTGGTACAAGCTCTCAGCCTCAGGTCGACTGCAGTTGGTGATCTCCTCGTACTGGGCGCGGACCTCAGCAATGATGCTGTCCATGTCCAGGGAGCGGCTGTTGTCCATGGACAGGACCACAGACATGTCTGAGATCTGGGACTGCAGTTCACAGGGCTCCTCTTCATACAGCTGCCTGAGGAAGTTGATTTCGTCAGTCAGCCCTTCCAGGCAGGACTCCAGCTCCACCTTGTTCATGTAGCTTCATCCACAATGATGAGGACAAATTCATTCTCCATCTCTGTAGCTTGTTGATCTCCTCCTCGTACTTATTCTTGAAGTCCTCCACCAGCCCCTGAATGTTGCCAAGCTCTGCCTCCAGCTTCAGCTTCTCCTGGCCGAGTGTCCAGCTATCAAGGAAGGTTCTTAATGTACCTTTCAAATATGCTGTCCATGTTGCTGCAAGCCATCTTCTGCTGCTGCAGGAGGTTCCACTTGGTCTCCAGCATCTTTTTTTTTTTTTAAATTTATTTTTTAATTGATTGTTAACTATGTACATTAATGCACTTTCCAGCATCTTGTTCTGCTGCTCCAGGAAGTGCACCTTGTCGATGAAGGAGGCAAACTTGTTATTGAGGATCTTGATTTCCTCCTTCTCCTGAGTATGCACAGCCTGAATGTTGGGGTCTACCTCCAGGTTGAGTGGGCTCAGCAGGTTCTGGTTCACTGTGATGGCTGTGATGGCCCCCATGCCCTCCAGCCTTAGCGTAGCCTCCACCCAGACCCTGGCCAGTGCCCAGGCCACTCTGGAAGCTGCCACTGCCCACCCGAGAGAAGCTTGAGGAGCTAAGGTGGGCACCTGGCCCGCTGCTGTATGAGCGGCTGCTGAATGCCGCTGGGGTAGAGGTGGACACCTTGTAGGATTTCTGGGTAACCCTGATGGACATGGTGAATACTGGAGTAGAGGCAGGTGGGCCAAACCAGAGATTGGAGAAGGAGCGAAAATCTGCTTTTAGATGGCCTAATAAATTTATCTTGATTCATGTTTACAATACCATTAGCAGTGAATAAGTATTTCTATTGCTCTATAACCTCACAAATTGTTAGTCTTATCTGATCTTTAATTTTGTCAACCAGAGGCATGTATAGTGGTTTTAATTTTCATTTCCCTTATTGTTCACAGTTAAGCATTATTTCATAAATTTATTGGCCACTTGTGTTTCATCTCTGTCTCAAAAAAACCAAAAATTCTAAAATACAATCCCAAAATATTCATCTTTTTTAAATTGTTTTTTGTTGTTGTTATTGAGACAGAGTCTCACTTTGTTGCCTCTGGTAGAGTACCATAGAGTCATAGCTCGCAGCAATCTCAAACTCTTGGGCTTAAGAGATTGTCTTGTCTCAGCCTCCCAAGTAGCTGGGACTACAGGTGCCCACCATAATGCCTGGCTGACACTAGGCCCTGCCAGTGGGCAGTGTCGGGGAGTTTGTGATCGGAGTATGAGAGGGGGAGGGGAAGGGTGGACACAATCACACAACCACTCATACAGTATAGGGAGAAGGCTGAGCCGAAGCTGTTTATTAGAGATCGGTACAATCTTATATAGGGTTAGTTGAGGGGG
>CAUYTI010010825.1:0-27323 GCA_963575145.1 Galago senegalensis | reverse complement strand
AGAGCCTCAAGCTGTCCCCCTGGGTAGAGTGCCGTGGCATCACAGCTCACAGCAACCTCCAACTCCTGGGCTCAAGCGAGTCTCCTGCCTCAGCCTCCCAAGTAGCTGGGACCACAGGCGCCCGCCACAACACCTGGCTATTTTTTGGTTGCAGCCGTCATTGTTGTTTGGTGGAGGCTGGATTCGAACCCACCACCTAAGGCGTATGTGGCTGGTGCTTTAGCCACTTGAGCCATAGGCGCCGAGCCTCTTTTTCTTATTCATGAGAGAAAGATGGTCAGACAAGTTGGTCTGGGGTTGGGAGGGGGAGGCTAAGGAGCTACTGTCTCTCTCTCATGGACCTCCAGCCTGAGCTGGACTGGGTCCAGCCTGAGCTTGTGATAGCCTGTTTCCCTCTGCTGAGAAACAAGGATATTAGTGCTTCCTAACCTTTGTTCCTCCAGAACTTGCCCAGTCCTTTGCAGTGAGGAAGCAGTAAGGAGACAGGGCAAAACAAATGGTTAGCTCAAGTTCGGGCATGGTGGCTCACACCTGTAATCACAGCACTCTGAGAGTCTGAGGCAGCAGGATCCTTTGAACTCAGGAGTTCAATATCATCCTGAGCAAGAGCAAGACCCCATCTCTACTAAAAATAGAAAAATTAGCCAGGTATGGTGGTGGGTGCCTGTAGTCTCAGCTGCTTGGGAGGCTGAGGCAGGAGGATCTCTTGAGCCCAGGCATTTGAGTTATGACAGCATGGCACTCTACCCAGGGCTACTGAGTGAGACTCTGTCTCAAAAAAAAAAAAAAATGGTTAGCTTATTTCATTGTGGAGTTGCAGGTCAGGTCAGGAATGCAGGGAAACCCATTTGCCCCCTGGTGCTGTGTTGCTGCAGCCTGGCTATGTGTCCTTGGGCAAGATACCAGCCCTCTCTGTGCTTAGCCTACCTCCTAGGGTTCTTATGAGGTTTATGGGAGTTAATAATATAATATGTTTAAGGTGATGTCTTAATAACACTTTGTAACATCTTACACTAGTGATTATTATAATTATTTGAACACAGCATCTGAGATAGGTCTTGTGATATGTTTGTGGACAACATGAGCACATTGTCCTGGCAGTGACACTATGTCATGTGGCTTCCGATCTGGCAGGACCACAAAATTCTAAAGTCATGAGGAAAGGGATTGGATTGGCCCCAGTTTTGAGGGTAGGAGTGGCAGCAGGGGCTTGGAGTCTCATACTGTAGGACGCTGACTTCCTTTCCTTCTGGACAATACTTTTTACTAATATCTCAGAGAAGAAGATGGCAGGCAGGCATAAATGAGACAGAGTTGGGGCAATGACTAAGTAAGTAGAGGGGTCAGGGTGGAGGTGCTTCTGCAGTGGAGCCAGTGAATCCAAGAGTGTTTAATGCATGGGGGTGTCAAGCCCTGTGTCAGTGCTGAGAAAGCAGCTGTGAGTTGGCAGGACCAAGGGTGGGGTTGGGTGGCCCCCATGAGGAGGCCTGAATAAGCCTGAGTTAGCAGGAGATATGTCCAGAGGATGGGGTAGAGACCTTGCTCTGTGGTCCTGGGGCAGGCTCTATATGGGCTACAGCGGGAGGCAGCACTGGCTCAGGGAAGGAAGATGCATTCATAGTAGATGTTCCAGCATGAAATTAACTTAGAACTTTAACTCCTTGTAGCTGCCCAGTACTGTGTTTGAGATGAGACCAAAAAAAGACACTTTCAAATCTTAAAATCATGTGAACTCCCCCTCCCCATTCCAGTGTCCTATGCTTCCCCCAAGCCCTTTGTTCTTGCCTTTTCCCTGCACATTACTTGGGGGCAGCCAGCAGCTGGGTCAGTGCTCTAATGCTCCCTCCACACTGCCATCCCTTACAGCTATTTTGGCTTCATTACCAAACACCCACTGCTGAGTCGCTTCGCCTGCCATGTCTTTGTCTCCCAGGAGTCCATGAGGCCTGTGGCACAGAGTGTGGGGTGAGCAGGGTCCTCAAGTAGGGCTGGGGTGGGAAGGTAGAACTAGAAGAGGGGTACAGAGATGGGTGGGGAGGTAATCAGGAGATCTGGGGAAGGAGAGCTGGGTATGCTGAGTAGAGAGGGTGGGAAGTGGTGGGGTAAAGATTTGGGGAGGAGCCTGGGAAAAAGACCCTGAGGATGAAGATGGTGCAGGGTCATGTGGGGGTGTGGGTAGAGGGCTGTGGCCAGAGTCTGGAAAACAACACTGTACTGTGAATATGACCTGGGCCAGGAGAGCTAAGGACCAAAGTTGGGGGGTAACAGGTGAATGGGGGGGGGTTGTAGAGAGGTGAGGAATTGAGGACTCACCCTGAGTGGCTGGTAGAGAACCCTCTCCCCGCAGCCGTGCCTTCCTGGAGTACTACCAGGAGCACCTGGCCTACGCCTGCCCCACAGAGGACATCTACCTGGAATAGCCACCTGCACTCTCTGTCTCCTGCCCCATATGCAGCCAGGACTGGGTGTGTGTGAAGAAGCCACTGTGGATTTGACAAAGACTGGATGGGGGCACAGGAGACCTTATGTTTGTGGAAGTCTTTGGGCTGGGAACCCTCATCCTTGATCCCCAGGGCATGGCTATGGGGGCTGTGGGGGAAGAGCTCCCTGTGCCCCATTTCCTTCTGATTTCTTCTTTCTGTCCTCATCTGTTCCTCAGCCTTCCTTTCCTCTCTCTCCCCTTGTTTCTCTGCCCATCTATGCCTGCAAACCTTACCCTTTGCCCTTTACTTTGGAGTCAGAACTTGGGGGGGTATGCAGGAAGATGAGGCTCTAGGTGATGGTGATGTCAGGCTCCAAAATGATCCCCTCCTGCCCCTTCCCTATGATTTATAAAGGAATTTTAATTTTTATAGTGAATCTCAAGGGATTATCCCATCCTTGACTCATTGACTACAGGAACAAAGAGAGGGGCCACCCCCAACCCACCCCACATGAAGCTCTGGAGGAAGAAGGGAGGGGTTCCCAAAATAGCCTTAGGGAAGCAAGGGGTGGGTTTTGATGCCCACCTGGAGCTCCCATTTGCTGCTAGGAGGGTGCCCCCTCCGGGGTCCATCACACTGTCATCTGCTTTGCCGCTGCTAACATACTCCCGCAGTCCAGAGTGTATCTGCCCCACCCATGCCCTGCACTGTGTATGTAGACCTCGCCCATGGTCTCAATAAAACTCTGCTTGGTGTGATCTTGGCTGTTTCTAGGGGGATTGCCAAGACACAGGGCCACTTACCCAGGTGCTGCTCATGGCAATGGGATGGATACCCCAGGGTAATAATAGGGTCAGGGGTATCAAGAGACATCTCACCCCTTTAGTGTTTTCTGCAATCATGCTGAGGGTCCCTACAGTCCCACATCTGGAGGCACTCTGGAGATTCTTCCCAAACACACTTGGCTGGCCGCAAAGGAAGCTGAGGCCAGAGAGAAGGAGCTGGGCATGAAATAGGTGTCCCTTCCATATTCACTGGGCTGGGAGCCTGCATGGCTCAGGTTGGGGGGAGGGAATTAATTCTTTGGAAAACAATCTACTTAGATCTTAAAATTGGTATTTAAAAAATTCTCAAAAAAATAAAAATAAAAATAAAAAATTCTCCACAGAATGAAGAAGAAAATAGGTGCCTATTCCGCTATGCCCTTAGATTGTAGGTCATCATCCCTCCCTCTGGGCCCAGGACTAGTACAGCACCAGGAAGACAGCAAGTGAAGGTTGTCTCATGAAAGCATGAGAGAAGGGGGGTATAGACACATTTACTACATAAAATTTAAAAGTTACTGTCTATAAAATTCACACACTTCTCCAATGTTGACTGCCAACATACAGAGAAACAGATTCACAGTGTTAAGAATCCCTAAGTAATTCAGATCTTTAGCATTTGAACATCACAAATTGATGTGAAGCCTGCTGATAGCCAGATCAATGTTACAGACCAGTCACGTGATGGAGATGCAGCTTCCTAACCAGCATATAGGAATATTATGTTTGTTCAAGAAGACAAAAAGTATGAGAAAACTTTCTCACTGATTCAGATGAAGCTGTAAAAAGGCAGATAGCCCCTTTGAATGTGTACATTTGAAATTTGTATAGCTACCCCCAACTAGGGGATACGGGTGTGGCCCCCAAGCGTGTATAGCTGCGCTGCAGAGACTATCACCCCCACACATCTGCTCCCTCTTCCTCTCAGGTGGGAATGCTCCATGCCCTCCCCTCACCGTGGTCCGGGAGCTCAGTCAGCCAGGCCTCTGCCAGGATTGGCCTCGCCCTATCAGTTTGGCCCTACCAGGCTTAGCCCTGCCTTCACATGGTTTAGCCCCTCCTCTTCTTGGCTTGGCCCTGCTTTTGCCAGACTTGGCCCAACATTTACTGGGTTTGGCTCTTCCTCCTCCTCACAGCTTGGCTCTTCCACAAAATCTCCAAGGTTTTTGTAGGGTTGACACAGCTGTTGGAAATGCTAGTGCGTCCTTCACATGCCTGCCTTCCTTTCACCTGTCCAGCTACTCCTCCGGTTTCATGGTCTCCTGGAGCTTAGTCGCCCTCTGGCCCCCATCCCAGGCTTGGTCGGTACTGGGTTCTCCCTCACTTGGCGTCATCCTCCCATGGACTCAGTGGCCTCCGTGTGCTGAGACCACGGGGTTGCTGTGTGTGCTGTGCATTAACTTGCCAAACCCTGCTGACCTCGGGGGGGGGGGTGGCGCTCCACTATGGTGTCACTGGGCAGCTGACTCGTGGCTGTTAGTCACTTCGAACTCACAGGAGCCCTTGCCCTCCCACCCTATTCATCTTTGTTCTGTCACCAGAGCTACAGGCCCGGGTCACCTTTACCTTCTCCCATCACCCATAAGTATGCTCTTCGCTCCATTTTCCTCCACCCCTCTGCTCCTCACTTGGGGAACCCTGAGGTTCTTCCTGGATCTCTGTGCAAGAAACAGCCTCCTGGGTGGTGCCTGTGGCTCAAAGGAGTAGGGCACTGGCCCCATATGCCGGAGGTGGTGGGTTCAAACCTAGCCCTGGCCAAAAACTGAAAAGAAAGAAAGAAACAGCCTCCTTCGCATTCCCTGCTCTCACCTGAGCCTGCCTCTGAGTCTCCACTGCATCTATGTGCAGATCAAGCTTTTTAAAATGAAACCTTGGCAGATCACAACCTCTTTAAAGCTCTGGGGCAGGCCCCTGTGAACCTCAGCCTGACCTGTCCCAGCCTGGTCCACCGCATTTCTGACCTGGGAACCTCTGAGTTCTCTGTGGACACCTGCTGCCCGCTGCTCCTTGTCACTGGATGACCTCCTGTCCTCCTTTTGGGTGTTAGGACCTCTGGGCCTTGTACTTTGTGAGGAGTCCCTCTTGCCTGCTCCCAACTATGATCCATTGAGCAGGGAGAGCAGGGACTTGGCGGTGCCTCTGCCTGCCAGATCTGGGGCTGTGAAGGGGTCATAGCCCAAGGCCTCTATTGATGCCTTCAGGACTTGAACCTAAGTTCTACAAATTTAGCCCATCTTAATAAAAAGCTCTCTACACAAAAGTGTTTATTGCATTTTTGTTTAAAATAAGGAAAGCACAAAAGTAATCTAAATATTGACCAATAGACTTAACCAAATTAATGTGTATTTACCACATTGAAATACTAGGCAAATATAAAAGTGTGTTTACCAACATTTGTAAAAACACAGAAAATATTTGTTATGCTATTAAGAGATAATAAATAGGCTCGGCGCCTATAGCTCAACCGGCTAAGGCGCCAGCCACATACACCTAAGGTGGCGGCTTCGAATCCGGACCCGAACCCACCAAACAACAATGACGGCTGCAACCAAAAAGAAGCCGGGCGTTGTGGCGGGCGCCTGTGGTCCCAGCTACTTGGGAGGGGGAGGCAAGAGACTCGCTTGAGCCCAGGAGTTGGAGGTTGCTGTGAGCTGTAATGCCACGGCACTCTACCCAAGGGGACAGGTTGAGGCACTGTCTAAAAAAAAAAAAAAAAAAAAAGAAAGCCAGCTGACAGAAAGACAAAGAGACACCCAGGAAAGAAGGTCATGGGAAGACAAGGCCGAGACTGGAGTGATGCGGCCACAGGTCAGGGCACACCTCTAGCCACCAGAAACGAGAAGAGGCAAGAAAAGATTCTTCCCTGGAGCTTTTGGAGGGAGCCCAGCCCGCCAGCACCTTGACCCCAGCCTTTTAGCCTCTAGAACCGTGAGAGAACGAATTTCTGTTGTAAGCCACTCACTTAGCGGTAATTTGTTATGGCAGCTCTAGGGAACTAATACAGATTTGCCTGCTAACCAATGCCAGGAGGGCAATGCTTTGTTACCAGTCCACAACAAGATTAGTGCAGGAAATGAGATTAACTGTTTAAGGACTTTTATAGCTGTCTGACATTGTGGTGGTATCACATAAACACGTGATTTTATGTTTTACAAAACAGCAGTCTATAATGGATTGGAAATTTAGGGAAAAAAGGCTTCCCCACAGTTAGAAGTACTGCAAAGATAATTAATATTTATAAAGATGCAGCTGATGTACTATAATTAAGAAATCTGCATCCTGAACAATTTCAGAGAAAATTATGTCCCACTGTATCGTTGGTGGTAAAAACATTCTCTTTTTTTATATAATCTGTGAATAGTATACTACATACACATGCTAGTTTGCTGTTAATCATATTATTTGATTAGCCAGGAACTCACTTCCCAGACCATGATGGTTCGCTGATTGATTACACGGTGAAGGACTACCACACCATGTCTGTGTTAACCACAGACACTTTGGCAGAGCTTCAGAAAACATCTTCCCAGGGACCGGGTGCTCAAATGTAGCTCATACAAATCGCAATTGGGTGGAGCTATTGCATCTGAGATTATTCAGTGACAACAACAAAGAGTGATGGCAACTATGTGAGTCTGGCGATGCTAATGACAAAGATGACATCCTTCTTCCAAGAGGGCCAAACTGACAAAAAGCTAAGTAGACCTAACTTCAGAAAAAAATAGTAGTCTTAGGGGAGAAAAAGAAACCTGTAGCAGTGTGTGAGGCTATCTGATGTGAATGTGTTTTTCCCAGCAATTACAAGAAACATACAGGAACATGATTTAAACCAAAAGAAGAGCAGTCACGTGTCCTTTAAAGTCATTGCTAATCACAACCACACGTAAAAACAGCCGTGTCAGCAAGCGCAGAAACAGGTCAATTGATAGAAAGCCTCTTCTCCAAAGTGCGAATACAAAGCATCAACAAATAGCTCTTAATGTTCCTGCTGGGTTTTTTCCTTTTAATATTTCACTTCATTTCTGGGTAATATTCCTGTGTTTAATTTCACCCATCATCATTTTATCGTGGGTTTGTCTCAACAGGGAGCGCAAAGGGCAACCTAGAAACTATTATTGTAAATCAGGAGGCTGTAAATCACAGAAAGAGAGCAGCACGTCAACTGTCCTCGCCCCTGGGAGATCAGAAAGTAGGCTTTACGGGGTGCTGCGGTGGATCCCCGATTAGAGCGCTCTCTTCAGCATGAAAGCACTCCGTTGTCATCACGTGCCATACACTTGAGTTTTCAGAATTTCCTAAGTTACCACAGAAACTAAAAGTCCATGAAGTTGATAGATTCTCTAATAAAATGAAATGGCTGTTATGGGAATGGGTGGAGAAAGATATGTTGAAGCTGCAGAAGTCATACCCAGGAACAATTCTACACCTGCATTCAATTAAAAATCCTAAACCTTAAACGATCATTGGATCGCAGTGATTTCAACTCCACTGGGGAAATTACGCTGGATTAGCTCGGACCTTCATCCAGCAACACTATTGATTCTTCACAGCTAAACATTTGTTGGGGGGGTGGGAGGTTGAGGAAAATTCTCAGGAGAGCTCTTAACTCCTTTTACCTGAAATTATTTTTCAGAAATAGTCATATTCATTTCAGACCAACGCCTCCTTAGAAGTCCAGTGCAACTGGATACTCTTCATAGTGGAATTGATTGAGTGCTTGGGGAGAGGAAAATGTTATGGTCTTTTTTGTTCCTATCCCCAAATTGGAACCTACTAGTACATATAAACAAATATCCCAAACTCAAAGTTTTACGGGAAAGACTGGGTTTTAAGGTGTCAAATTAGTGTTAAAACTGCAAAAGCTGAGACTACAAAATCCATGCCTACACCTCATTAATAGACTTTGAGGACAAAGGCGCAATCCACAGAGCAAACAGCCAAGACCATTTTATTTCCAAAAACTGAAAAGCTGTCAAGAATTTCCCATCAACAGGATGACATACACTGAAAGATATGAACAAAATAGTCTGCTTCAGTTCTAAGGAAATTCATCTTAAGCCACCCCCTACCAGCCCCATTTCAACAATCTCATAGACAAACACTCTCACACGCCTAAATTAATTCCATTATAACAAGAGCTGGAAGAAAAATAGAGTTGAAGGAAAAAATAATTGCCTAAGAGGAGAAAATGCTTTTCAACTAATCAGGGAATCACTACACAAATTCCTGTATTCACCATCTTACAGTGGTTAGGAAGTACGACAATCCACATGGACCTGGGACAAGAAGTATGTTCTGTAATAAAGTGAATTCCATTCCTGAATTCACACGTTAAAGCGTAAAGCCACAGAATCCTTTTCCCCTTTCCGTCCATTCTAATCCTTACACAATGCATTCTATGAAAACGCCTCTAATAGCACTCATACTATAACCGTAAACTATTACCACATTTACTGCGTTTATTAAAACTTTTATTCTACACTTTTAACTACTGTGTCTATGACAAAACGCATCCAAATGGAGAAATATTTTTTCGGTCTAAAAGAGAATTCCATCTCCCCACCAGGAGGTCTTTCTTCCTGTTTGCAACCAAAAAGAACAATGACTTTTTCACTTTCATACTTAGAAAACTCCCTCCAACTTTGATTTTACTGGAACCAGCCCTGCAATTCAGACTCTGATGCTGATGACAACCTTCCCCAACTGTAACTTTCCACCGCCACAGGCCCGAAGCCCCCTCACCTTTCAGGCAGAACATTGTGCAGCAGTTCCATGGAGGGGCCGAGCTCCGCAGTGGGCTGTAGCCTGCAGCGCTAGGCACAGCTGTCTCCCAGCCCACCTCCCCAGCGTTCCCTGCCAGAGAGCGGGGCAGCCAGCCAGCGCCTGTTACTACAGGAAGCCACTGCCCAATCCCCAGCTCTCTGGGCTGCTCCGGACACCTCCCTATCTCTCCTAGGTTAGTTCACACCAGGGAATCAACACAGGATCATCTTGAAAAGGGAGGGGAGCGGGGGGTTTAGCGGTCACCGTCCACAGGGTCCAGGACAGACCAGCACAAGGGCGAGCCCGTTTGTTTGTGCTTATCTCACAGCATTTTCCAGCACAGCAGATGTAGCTCTTCATGTGATCAAAATAACACAAAAAAGAAATCACTCGATTCAGTCGTACTGTTTGCTATTCTGACTCGCTACTCCAGTTTGACTTCATTGTTCCCTTTCTGTTCACCTGCTTCCTTTTTTCAATGTGATATGGAACAATCCATATCCTGGTACATAATTAACACTAAACACTATAATATCTAATTTTGCACAAAGTTGTCCGAGTCTGACATAAATAACTAAACATAGGTGAAACGCTCATAGCACTGAGTGTTGACTCGCACATGACTACTACACACCGCTGTGAGTAAACTTAAGTCTTGGGGTCAAAACAGGAGCACGGTACGCTTCCACGGCATCGTCATTTTTCAGATGAGGAAACAAAGGCAGCGTGGGTGCATGCAATTTTCTAACTCCACCAGAGCCAGTCAGATTATTACGTTTCTTCCTCTCCCCTGGAAAGCTTGAATTTTAGTTCTGGCAAGCTCAGGGCTAGTTGACTGTGAGCTCTTGAACACAGGATAAAAGTGAAAGAAGGAATCTTGTGGGGATCTGAAGAGAAATAGCCTACAAATATGCCTGCAGAGCACCCTGCGTGAAAAGGGCCATCTGAACCCTGAGTTCAGACTGGAGAGTGGGGGGGGGTGTGTGTGTGCAGGAAGTGGTCATTGTTCTCAGGCCCCACTGCAGTTTGCAGGTCTTCCTTTGACTGGACAGGATGCAGGAAACTGACTCACAGCACCGATCTTTCTATCTGTCTGTGTCCTGGGGTATGTGCTGGCGCCCCTGCTGCACAGTACGGGTGTTCTATGATCTTTTGGCCTTCCATACATGGCTCAGCATATCCTAGTTGGGTTTCTGCTCCTTGCTACCCTGCATCACCAAGCACCTGGTAACTGAGCTGTCCACCCCAGGAAGGCACTGTACTAGCTGATGTGATCCCAAGGACACATGAGATGAGATGACGAGATCCCTAGCCAGAAGCTAGTTAGGATGAATTTGGAATGATAAACAGTGATATTAACCCTGAGAACAGCATGGGAAGGAACCTCATGGTTCGTCTTATTTGGTAAACCAGGAAGTGATTCACTCACCTAACTAGCAGTGCATCAAGATCCAAACCAGACCAGCTAACTGAGCCATCTCCATCTCACCATGTGACCCTCTCCATGGCTGGTTGGAGTCATTCCCTGTCCTCTCCTAGTTTAAGTAGTCCTCCACATAATTTATGAATTGCAACGATATTCCTGTAAATATTCTTGTGGGTTAGATTCAACTTTTCAAATCGCACAGAGAGAGAAATTCCTACCTTAGAGAGTTAAGACTTTTGAACACAGGCTAGTACACAGGGACTGGGTGGTTGTACATATTTGATAGAACTCTGAATGCTCACAATTTAAACTGTTTTTAATAGAGGTGATTCTGTATGCTGGGAAAAACACTGGATTGGAAAGTAAGAGAACCTGATTCCAGTCTCACCTATAACACTGTCTAGCTGGTCTCCAGCAGTTCATTACCTATAAATGTGAGGACTGAACAGAGTGTGAGGACTACATTAACTCTTTTTTTTTTTTTTTTAGGCAGAGCCTCAAGCTATCGCCCTGGGTAGAATGCTGTGGCATCACGGCTCACAGCAACCTCCAACTCCTGGGCTCAAGTGAGTCTCCTGCCTCCGCCTCCCAAGTAGCTGAGACTATAGGCGCCTACCACAATGCCTGGCTAATACATTAACTCTTAAGATGCCATCCTGTGCCAATAAATTTTTTGGCATGAATACACACACACACACATACACACAGAGTCTCTTAGGTGCATGAGGTCAGGTCTCCGGAAAAGAGAAAGTCTTTGCCTTCTCATGGTGTAGTGTAGGAGATGAGTGGAATAAATAACTCAATGTGATGTCACAGAATAGAAGCATACCTAAAACTAATAATGAGCAATGAGAGTGTCTTGCTTCTTACCATTTAAATAAGCCACCCTTGCTAACTAGGTTAAAACATCTATAACTTAATGGAGTAGGTTGAATAGTGTCCACCCAAAATTCATGTCTACCTTCAGCATGTGACCTTATTTGGAAATAGGGTTTTTGCAGATATGACTAAAGTAAAAATCAAGGGGTGGTGCCTGTGGCTCAAAGGAGTAGGGTGCTGGCCCCATATACTGGAGGTGGTGGGTTCAAACCCAACCCGGTCAAAAACTGGAAAAAAAAAAAGTCAAAATCAAGATGAGATGATATTGCAACAGGGTGGACTCTATATCCAGAGAGAGGATCCTAATGAGAGAGAAAAGGGCAGAGACACAAAAAAGGTCGTGCAAAGATGAGGCCAGACTGGTGTGATGCTGCCAGGAAGGGGCGACCTGGAGCTTAGCAGCAGCTAGAAGAGACAAGAAGAGATTTCTCCTGAGAGCTTATGGAGAGGGTGTGACCCTGCCAACACCTTGATCTCATAGTCTGGCCTCCAGAACTGTGAGAGAATAAACTTCTGTTATTTAAGGCATGACACTTGGGTAGTTTGTTACAATAGCCCTTTCTAACTTAACACATTTAAGGTAAGAATTATGATAAAAAGAAACATGTACTTTTTCTTTTTAAATTACCTTTAATTTATGTGTACTTGGGCTTAAAATCTATTTTTTTCCCATATCCCTACACTTATTGTGATGAAATTTCACTTGAAAAAAAAATTGTCCTATATTGGCTCGGCCCTTGTAGCTCAAGCGGCTAGGGCATCAGCCACATACACTAGAGTTGGCAGGTTCAAATCCAGCCTGGCCCTGCCAAACAACAATGACAACTACAACCAAAAAATAGCCAGGCACTATGGCAGGTGCCTGTAGTCCCAGCTTCCTGGGAGGCTGAGGCAAGAGGATCACTTAAACCCAAGAGTTTGAGTTGCTGTGAGCTGTGACATCACAGGACTCTACCCAGGGTGACAGCTTGAGACTGTCTCAAAAAAAAAAAAAAAAAAAAAATTGTCCTATAGCACTTCTAAACAGCACAGATGCCATCTTCTATTAGGTTAGTGGAATTATAGGCATCACTGCCTGAAAACTTCACAGCATTAATCACAAGCAATAAAAATGAAAAGGGCCAGGCACAGAGCCTCACGCCTGTAATCCTACCACTTTGGGAGGCTGAGGTTGGGAGGACTGCTTGAGCTCAGAAGTTCAAAACCAGCCGAACAAGAGTGAGAACCCTATCTATACAAAAAATTAGCCAAACATTGTGGTGGGCGCCTGCCATCCCACCTTCTTAGGAGGTTGAAGCAGGAAGATCTCTTGAGCCCAGGAGTTTGAGGCTGCAGTGAGCTGTGATGACACCACTGCACTCTAGCTCAAGTGAGAGAGTGAGACTCTGTCTCAAAAAAAAAAAAAAAAAGAAAGAAAGAAAAAGAAAATGGAGTATGTTTTTAATAATATCAAGTATAAAATTATGATTTTTAAAAATTCACTGTTTTTGGCTACAGAACCACTGTGAATGTGTGAGTAATAGAACACAAGGGGCATTGTTCAAAGTAGAGAAAACAACTAAAAACTAGCCATTAAAAGTATTATTGCCTGCCAACCGTGACCATTGCTACTGAGATTGAAAAATAAATCCTAGGAAGTCTGGATGAAAGGGAGTAGGCCCAGAATGAGGTACACTCACAGACATTACAGCCCTGGTGACAGGACAAAGGTCTTGCCTTTGCCAACAACGACCTTAGGGTGGCAACAACTTTTTGTCCCTTGTAGGATTACAACATCTAGCATCATGTTAAAGTTCGACATTATCATCTCTAAAAGAGGGAGTGGTAGCCACACACACAGCCAGAACTGTTTAGGTAATTATGTTTTCCAAACCCCTCTGGTGAGATTTCACTTGTGTGCTAAAATTTCATTCTGATTTCAATAAAATAGTAGAGATGAGAATAAATTACAGATTAATTTGCATTACCCATAGAATTAGTAAACTGAAATCAGCTCAAAATTCTACTTCATTCTTGGAAAAACATAAAGGTACATAAGAAAAATAGTCAGAAGGAGGGGGTGGGGTCTCTGTGTGTGCCACACCTTTTGGGGGCAAGACACAATTGTAAGGACTTTACCTAACAAATGCAATCAGTATAACCTGGTTTCTTGTACCCTCAATGAATCCCCAACAACAAAAAGAAAAGAAAAATAGGCAAACCTTGTCTTCTCCCTATGCATACTGACTCTGGATCTTCTTTTTCCTTTTTTTTTTTTTTTTTTTGGAGACAGAGCCTCAAGCTGTCCCCCTGGGTAGAGTGCCATGGCATCAAAGCTCACAGCAACCTCCAACTCCTGGGCTCAAGCGAGTCTCCTGCCTCAGCCTCCCAAGTAGCTGGGACCACAGGTGCCTGCCACAAAGCCTGGCTACTTTTTTTGGTTGCAGCCGTCATTGTTGTTTGGCGGGCCTGGGCTGGATTCAAACCCGCCACCTTAGGGGTATGTGGCTGGCACCTTAGCCACTTGAGCCACAGGCACCAAGCCCTGACTCTCCATCTTCAAAAAAAAAGCTAGTCAAAGAAGGAAAACCCTTTTTCCTTACCTATCCATGGGTTTGTTTTGCATTGATTCGAAAGTACAGTGGATCTCACTTATAGGTTTTCACCTTCCAAGGTCTGTTACCCCAGTCAACTATGGTCCAAAAATATTAATAGAGAGCAATGTTAAGACAGAGAGAGAGAAAGGGAACCACAACATTCACATAAGTTTGATGCAGTATACTGTTTCATTTTATTGATTATTATCATTAATTATTTAATGTGCCTAATTTATAAAGTAACCCTTATCATAGATATGTATGTATAGGCCAAAACATAGTATAGGGTTGGTTCTAGGTGGATTCAGGCATCCACTTATCCCCCAATGATAAGGCAGGACCACTGTATATAAACAGGCAACACCTCTTTTCATACCTGATCTCTACACATGCTTTTTTTTTTTTGGCCAGAGCTGGGTTTGAATCTGCCACCTCTGGCATATGGAGCCAGCGTCCTACCCCTTTGAGCCACAGGTGCCACCCTCTAGACGTGCTTTTGAAGCATGAGGAGCTTCTGAAGTCAGAGGAGACTGAAGACATATTTGCAGTCACCAGAGCTTTCCAGGGATTGAAGATGCTAAAACCCTCTGATAGTTTTAAGATGAGAATGGCCTCAGTTCCCAGGACAAGAACCCACTCTGGTGGCACCTGTGGCCTTTGTGACTGATGACACCATCCCACCCAGGTCTTAGTCATTCCCAGCTCCCACCGTTCTGGGACACTTCTGGATTCTCAATCTCTCAGGCATGAGAGAGGCTCAACCTGGGTTTTTGAAACATCTATTTATTATCACTACAGGCACAACAGAAAGAAGGAAAAAAATGATCACATTATAACTTTAAACGGGCTAATTTCACTTTCTTCTTGGTTAGTTAAAAACTAGTCCCCAACTCCTGTGTCCCAGTCCGGCCACCTCCGCGGGCAGGGAAATGCGGCACATGGGGCTTTGTTCTGCACTTTTCCCCCTCCTGTGTCCTGTTGGATTTTTTGCCCCCCTGACCTGCTTGGTCTGCAGGGCAACCTTCATCTTCTTTGCAGCCACTTTTCTCTTAGGAAATATCTGAATCCTGGATTATTTAGTGCTGGACACAAACCCAATGAGGAGCGATAAGGCAACGAGGCCAATGCTCTGCTGAGGTTCTCCAGGGCTCCCCATGGACTCCTTCCCATTGCTGCGTTCCCGCCTTAATCATGCAAGTTCTCTTCTCATTGGTCACTTTCAAATATACTCTCCTGAGCCAATCCTTAGGGTTATTTCAATTTTTGTTTTATTTTTTTTTCTGCACAGCTAATTCTAGACTTCTTGACATCACAAGCAAGAAAATAGCCCTCATTTGTTTCTTATACAATTTGTCTCGACCCTTATTCATGGCACCCTAGCTAGCTCTTCTAGCACCCAAAGGGTTGGATTTGTTGTATTTTTTTTAGAGAGACAGAGTCTCATTTTGTCGTCCTTGGAAGAGTGCTGTGACGTCACAGCTCACAGCAACCTCAGTAACCTGAGGGGTTACTGGGCTTAGGTGAGTCTCTTGCCTCAGTCTCCTGAGTAGCTGGGAGGGACCACAGGCACCCGCCACAACGCTCAGCTATTTTTTGTTGCAGTTTGGCCAGGGCCGGATCCGAACCCACCACCCTCAGTGGATGGGGCCAGCGCCCTACTCGCTGAGCCACAGGTGCCATCCTTGTTTTGTTTTTTTAAAGAACTTTTGGGTTCTTGCAGTTCCATCTTCCCAGGAAATGTAATAATGAGTTTCTAAATTGAACTGGGCTCTTAGTTCACAGAACCAATCTCCAGCCTCTCCTAACTCCACACACTTCCTTGGGAGCACAGAGACACCTATTAAGCAACAGCAGCAGAAAGGAGTCTTGACTGTGGAAGCTGTGTCCTTCACCCAGCCCTGATGTCGCCTCACAGCACAGTGCTACAGCTGAGTTGTTCCTTCCAGCTAGAACATTCTCGGTACCTTTATAGCCAACTGTCTTTTTCTTTCTAAATCTGACCTCTTAATCCACCTTCGTACCAACTCCATCTTTCCAAAAGAACTCCATTGGAAGGGGGAAAAAATCATGTTTCCACTTCGTGAAAAACACAAGATAAGGATAAATGCCAAACTCCTCATCTAGCAATAAAGGAACTGGACTTGGACTCGGTTCTTTTTCCAAACTATTCTGCAGATGTCCCTGTAAGTGACTCCCTCTGTGGGCTCTCTGCCACGCCACCTCAGATCAGCCTGTTACTTTTGTCTGGGATGCAGCCCCATGTCTCTGAAGCCTCCTTTAACCCGGCTCCTCCCAGCAGCAGAATCAATCCCAACCTTGCAGATGTCGCCATGGCTCTTTATTTGTGCGGCGGTCACAGGGTTACAATTCTGCCCACCTACAACAAGAGCTCCCTAAAGCAAGGACTTGCTTGTTTGCACTTAACTCCCGGTACCTTTCAGAGGTGCCTGGAACGTGATAGGTAATCAATGTTTATAGCGTTAACATATGAAATATGACTATTTCATCCAAAGGAAAGCAAATAGTCATTGGAAAGTGGATAAAACCCGAAGGAGGCACATAACCAATAACCAAGAGCACACCGATTTCTATAAAAAGTCGTAATATCTAGTATGTTACTTAAAATTAAATAAATGAACACTATTTTCCCCACACACAACTATTAGAACTCATTATTAAATGAAAGCAACTAGTCATTAATAGTTAAACTTTAGGGTGGAATATTTATAAATTATCGCTTCTTTAAAGATGAATAGTTGAAAGGGGTCTCATTGTCGGACATACTTACCATCCTCTCCCGAGGGAGCTTGCTGCTGCAAACTCAGGCAGCAGTTTTTCCTACTCTCCTTCTGCTTCCATTAAATATTTGAAGGATAATGGAAGTGGAAAATTTTAAAAAGAGAATTTTTCTGGAAGTATCTGTCATAAGAATGTTGATGCAGTATGTCCAGCTGGAGGGAGGAGACCAAAAGATGCCATCATCATGACCCCAAATCCCTTTTCTCAGTGAACTCATGAAAGGCATTATGAGAGAAAAACACAAAACCACTAGACTCGAATTTTATTCACATAAAGCTTTGTCATCACCAGGGTGCCTAATACATGTACATTTTATTTTGGAAGGTCTAGATTAAAGCATTTAAAAATAATCCCACAGGAAAGGTACAGCATCGTGTCCTTTCATGCTGTATGTTTTGTCAATGTGCTCATTGAGAGACTGACTTCCAAAATACACAGATCAATAGGAAACTTCCTTTCCCACAAAAAAGTAATCTAGGGCGGCACCTGTAACCCAGTGGGTAGGACACTGGCCACATACACCAAAGCTGGTGGGTTCATGCCTGCTAAACGACGACAACTATATAAAAAAAAAAAACATGGCTGGGCATTGTGGTGGGTGCCTGTGGTGCCAGCTACTTGGGAGGCTGAGGCAAGAGAATTTCTTAAGCCCCAAAGTTTGAGGTTGCTGTGAGCTGTGATGCCAAGGCACCCTACCAAGGGCGACATAGTGACACTCTGTCTCAAAAAAAAAAAGGTAATCTAAGTTAAAGAAGTCATTTATGTCATTTCCTTGTAGGTATCAGAGTACTCTCAGGAAGTAAAAATATATATAACCAAACTTCAATCACAGAAACAGGTACAACACTTCTATCCACAAAAGCACTGTCCCTAAATCATCCGTAAGAGAAGTCAGTCTATAACTCAGAGTTATTCAAGTTCATGTACCGCCAACCAGAAAGGCCACAAATTCTGCCACAATTTATGCCTTAATAAAACATAAGCCCATAACCAGAGAGAGTAACTGGACCCTAATTGCTTCTAATCATCAAGCAAAAAGATAAAATCCCAGAAGATATACTAAGACATTAAAAGCAAGATAAACCAAGTTTAGTGTCTAGATTCCTGATATTTTCTGCATAGATAACCAAATACTTTAATATTTAAATTACTTTAAGACTCATAAATTTAAAACATTGTTTTGAAGCCAACTAAACATTTGAGAAACTTCAAGGCTCTGGAAAGAGCTACAGACTTTCTTTTAAGAAGAAAAAAGGTATTTTATTTCTACAATCACTACATTTGCCAAATTTTGACCCACTTTAACCTTGGTGACAACACTTCAAGGAAGGAGCTAATCACTTCCCTTTCAACTGCCAAGTCCTGTGAGTAGCAAGGCAGTTTTAAACTTCAGGAATAGCGAGTTATTTCAGGACCCATAGGATTTACAAAGATAATGGTTTGAGGAAACCACAGCATTTAGGCTCTTTCTGTCTTTTCCCCTGTCCTTAGGAGTTTAAAAATAAGCAAGAAAACGGTTCTTCAAATTGGCAGGCCAATTTCAGGGGTGGAGTCTTGCCACGGTGCATGATAATGACAGAGTTCCAAGATCCACAGAGCAAAGAGCATCCCACAAAACCAGCTCTCTCTGACCCTCCTCCTCTTTGATCAAGGAGAACATGGTCTGGGCCTTTTCCTTCCCTTTTTAATTTTTGTTCTCTCTGTCAACAAAGCTCTAATAGAAGTATCTTGCAATTCTGTTAACGGTAATGGCTAAAATTTACTTTGTGTTACATTTTCATTTAATGTACTTCTGGATATTCGGCTATTAACTATACTAAATCTCCAGCCAAAAGAAAAAAAGTTATATGCCAAAAATAGAACACGAAGTTTAAAGTTTTTTTTTTTTGGAGACAGAGCCTCAAGCTGTCCCCCTGGGTAGAGAGTGCTGTGACATCATAGCTCACAGCAACCTCCAGCTCCTGGGCTCAAGCAAGTCTTCTGCCTCAGCCTCCCAAGTAGCTGGGACCACAGGCACCTGCCACAATGCCCGGCTATTTTTTGGTTGCAGCTGTCATTGTTGCTTGGCAGGCCGGGCTAGATTCGAGCACACCACCTTAGGTGTATGTGGCTGGCGCCTTAGCCAGTTGAGCCATAGGCACCGAGCTGAAGTTTAAAGTTTTAAAATGCATTTATTGTTTTTGAGGCAAGTGTACGTCTGACAGTTCTATAAAGTTATTCAATTGTCTCTGGAGACTTCAGTTCATACCAAGGAAAGGCTGAAGCCTGGGGTCCCAGGGTTGTTAGTGTGTTTTGTTTCTCTTTTTGTTTTCCTCTTCTGTTCTTCGAAAAGAATGAGCTTTTAGCCAGCGGAATAGAAGTGGCACCAGCCTGCTCTGGGACCGAGGTCCCTCCCCCTTGGCCTTTGCTAACACTAGGAAGTTACTTGTCTTTTGCACATCTGCTTAGAAAACTTTCTGCCTGGCACAGAGGGACTTAAAAGCTTCCAAACCTGCTCTGTAAGGTCAGCAAAGGAATCTGTCACTTGACCTTCAGAAGGAGTCAGGAATGTCAAAATTAAAGAAACTAATAGAGAGGAACACAAGCTCAATACCATGTAAGGGGGAGAAAGGAATGTGAGGACAGAGCTTCACTGACCCTCTGGGTGGGAAGGTCATGAGCAAGCTAACTCATCTCTCTGGAGCCCTCCTTTTTATTTGTCAAACAACAGATCAGACAGGCTCATCTCCCAGGTTTAATCCAGCCCTAACATGTTAGCCTGTGGTTGAGGTAACTCTACTGGGATCCCTTCCTGCCTCCAAGTTAGAAACTATTACATATATACGAATGTTTACCAAAATGCTCTCAAATGGCACCGATAGGAAACTGTGTTTCAATAAGATCTCTCTCTAGATGATTATTAAAGTTGGTTTCTCTAATGAGGTAAACCAAAAAGTCAGGATTCTTTAAATTTAGATTCCATCAGAAAAGGAAGACTTTTAAAAAAATTGTGGCTGTCACTTGAGATTTCACAACCGAAATACGGAGTACTACGCTGGGTACCAAAAGCTTTCTCGCCAGGAGTGAACATCTTTTGTCATCCCTCAGTGTCTGGAGAATGGGAGGAAGCACAATGCTTTTTTTTTTTTTTTGAGACAGAGCCTCAAGCCGTCCCCCTGGGTAGAGTGCCGTGGCATTACAGCTCACAGCAACCTTCAACTCCTGGGCTCAAGTGAGTCTTCTGCCTCCGCCTCCCAAGTAGCTGAGACCACAGGCGCCCGCCACAATGCCCGGCTATTTTTTGGTTGCAGCCGTCATTGTTGTTTGGCGGGTTGGGCTGGGGATTCGAACCTGCCACCTTAGGTGTACGTGGCTGGTGCCTTAGCTGGTTGAGCTATAGGCGCCAAGCCCACAATGCTTTTTTATTACTCTTCTCTGAGCCTCATTTCTGGGATCATAGAATTTGTTTTAAAATCTTCACTTTTAATCAATTTAAATTGCGCTCAAACATTTTTCCATGTTTCCTCTGTGTAAATCCCTGAGACATCACTGTGGGGCTAGGATGCAAAGTGGAGATTACAGCACTTCAACAAGACTATTAAAAGGTTACGTGAGGTGCTCGCTTCGGCAGCACATATACTAAAACTGGAACGATACAGAGTAGATTAGCATGGCCCTGCGCAAGGATGACACACAAGTTCGTGAAGTGTTCCATATTTAAAAAAAAAAAAAAAAGGTTATGTGAGATCTAGATACTAGGATATTCGTGGTTTATTAAGAAATTCACAGAAAAGCACAGACTTAGATCAGCTTTTTCACTAACATCCTCTATAATTCCCATTTGTATTAATGAGGATCAAATATTATTTAAGCATTTGGAATAAATTGGTTTTAATAGAAATGTCTTGTCTTCACCATTTCTTGACTTTTTAAAAGCAAACGTGTAAAGAAAGATACGAAATAGAAGTTTTGGGGAGGCAATTTCAACTATATGAAAAATGAGTAAATATTCGGTATCCATATTATCAGAGGGAGAGAACTGGAGTGAGAATCAACATGTAATTAGGGAAAATGGCTAATGGTAAAACCAAAGCTTAAAAGCTATACTTGCTTAGTAAGCAAAATAATGCAGTGGATGGCAATTCTACCTTTTTCACTCAGAGTGATTTTACAGAAGTAGTTAAAATTTAATGTTTACAAAAACAACTGGGATGTCCAGATACAGTCACAAGTCCATAACAGTAATGCAAAGATGTATTTTATTCAACTGTGCCAAAAAAGTAAAGCCAACAGAAGATTAACATTTTTAAAAAAAACATATTTACATATTACAGTAACATCCATTTATTGAGCGATCACTTTTCTAACAAACTCAAAACATGGAAAAGAAGCACAAAGTCAAACGGCCTCTCACCAATCATCATCGCTCACAGGACTGGGGCTCAGGATCTCATTGGTCTTCCAGTCAACACTGGTGCCAAACTGGATCGCCAGACTCTCCGCAGGTACGATTAGAACACAGGAGGCAAACCCCAGACAATCAGTGGAGAGAGAAAGCCTTGCTGCAAAAGCGACGCTGTAAGTTAAAGGACACGATGGTGGAGACCCACTTTGCGCCAAGTAAAGATTGCTTACACACCTCAGTGGCCACCAGGGCTCCATCAGATCATTGCAATGTTCAGGGTCTATTCTAAGTGACATCGAAACATCAAAATGAGATCAAATTGTCCTCTGCAATGGAGCAGACTATTGCACAGTGTCAGGGAAAGCATGTGAGACTAAGTCACAAGAAGTGGATTCAAATCCCGTCTATATCAATTACCTATATGGCTTCAGGAAAGTCACTTAATCTCTCACGCGCTGCTTCCTCCCCACAAAAAGGGAAAATGCTACCTGTCCTGCCAATCTCACAGGACTGTCACCATGATGAAATGAGACCATATGTGAGTACTGTGCAAACCGTGACCTATAAACAGGCTCTATTACAGAGTGTATCTTTGAAAAATACTCATAAAAAATGATCTGAATTGTTTGAGAGGTCTGAAAGATGATCAGGCAAGCTTCTGTTATATTGAAATACAAATAAGTAAAAGTCATATTCCTCTAACCATTTTATACAAGCTAACATCTAGTCCACATGATCACAATTTTGAAAAGTTATTTCTAACCTATCGCTAGTTTTTTACAATAATAATTTTACATTTCAAAGAAAACAGAGCTTTTTTTCCAATTCAGACATAGGACCTCTGACACAAACAGGCTAGAGTCCTGTTCAAAAGTAACATTACACGGACAAACTTCACGACTAATTCTCCCCTATGGGGAATGGACAGCAGGCTGGGAAGCGCAGTGACAGAGACACCTAGAGAACTAAGAAGACTTGGGTCAGACGCTGCAACTCATCAGCTTTCCCTGGGGCCAGTCAGCAGGTGCAAGGAAGCAGCCTGCAAGCAGAACAGCCTTCCCACGGAGGGCTGCAGCTGGTGACAGGCTCACAAAGGACAGGCTCACTGGGTCCTGCTGCCAATTTTCAAGCATTGCCCCTTATGAACTAGCCTGTCCCAGGCAAGGGGCTCAGAGGGAAACCCAGAAAAGGACTTACTATGGTGGAGGAATGCTTGGGTGCTCAGAGGCCCAGGTCTGTTTTTGAACCAGATAGTTTTCTGAGATACACCACTATTTTGCACTTTACCTAATACTAGTCCTGGTGGCCAGGCTCTCTACATCACCAAGACAACAGTGGACTATCCACAGAAACTTGATAATAGCTTGTGATTTCTAAATCTTGGGGGAAAGCTATCTGGTTCACAAACACGATAAAACTCTACTGACAGAAGTGGAGTCTATTGAAAGCACCATTTTGCCAACTGAAAGGTGTGACCCAATGGAAATCATAAAATCAGTTTTGTGAGTCAGGAATGACATTTCCTGTTCAAGGGAACAGAATAAGACAGAATAAGAGAAAACAGAGTAGCACATGCAGACCTACAGTGAGGGAAAGTCGTCTCACAGAGCTGTTCTGTACGTGCAAGCGCGTGGGCACACATGTTTACACGCACCAAGGGCGGACTGAGAACCCCAGCAAAGTGTATTTATTACTGTGGACACGTGCAAAACTTTTAAAAGTCTCTGACTTTGAAAAAAAACAAAAAACTGGAATTAATCTTTTGGAGCACTGAAAGTCTCAAGGGATTCACACCAAGGTTCCCATGGAAGATTCTTTTCCCAATTTGAAATAATTATCATGGAAAAAATAGCTCAATTTTCTTAGAAACTAGAGAAAAATTTACTAATTGAATTTTTGTTCAGACCTTTATTAGCTAATAAAGGTTACATATACGCTTTCTGATCACATTTCTTAAGACAGTGGTCAGCACAGACATTATCTTTAATTAGAAAGAACAGAAATAAAATACGGACTACTCATATTTCATAAAGCTAGCAAAAGTATATTAGCTAATAAAGGTCTGAACAAACTTTTATTGGAACATAACCTTCAAGATTTGTAAAGTCAGTGGCATAACCTTTCCCTGGCTATCCTGACATAAGAATACAAATCAACTGAATGAACCAACCCAGGAGTCTGGGTGTAGCCAAGGTCTAATGATCCAAAGGAATGTGGAAGGAGAGAAACCCAACCTCTCTGGCTCACAAAGCATCACTAGCACACAAATGAGACCAGGTGGCTCAAATTTGCTTATAAATGAAACAGAACAACACCCAGGCAGGCATGCTTAGCAACAAAGTATGGGCCTTGGGAAGCTAGCAAGGAGAAAATGATTTAAAACATCTCTTTATGGTAGGCACAGAGTATGCTGATTAACTTGGCAATAAAATTACTTTAAAGTAGAAATCAAAGTTCTTTTTCCAGGAAGTCAAAGCACTCTATGTACTTTCTATCAGTGAAAAAAAAAAAAAAATTACGTAAATAAATAACTACCAGGCAAGATGATCACAGCAACCAAGCCAACCACCAGCCACAGCCACCCACCAAGGTAAATTCACAAACTGCCTTTTGTGTGCTGTGTAAAAGAATCCCCAGCCAATCAAGACTAAAGCAATACACACCTGTGTTCAGGTAAGAATTCTGGTTTATCTCAAAATGTGATCCAGGAACACCAGATACCCAGTTTCTACTTTAGCTGAGGCGTTTCCAGTTACAAAGGGAAAGAGAACCGTAGAGGCCAGGGAACTGTACCAACAATCCAATATATTTATTTTCGTTTTCTCTTTTCAAGTTTATAGAAAAGACCAAAATCAAGTGATACGGTTTATTGAAATCTCAACTGCTTGTGAATTTTACTTATAAATGAGTTTTCCTTCAAGAAAGATAAACACGTGTTGAATCCAAACCTGACAATAATTTACTTGTACCAGTAAAATTATTTTAGCCGGGGAGTAAGTTAGCCTTTACCCTAGTTCCACACCCTTTTCAATGATGTACAGAAACTTTATGATGCTATGTGTTAAAACCAGACAAACTTACAATACTATGAGCACACAGTCAGTCATGCAAACAGCATATTCAGAAGTCTGAGTGTCCACAGAGTGCCATCCCTTTCCTGATGAGCAGATGAGATCAAAACGCTCTTAGCAAAGGGGAGACAGAATGAAGCCGTATGGACACTCATTATCTATTCTTTCCTTATCCTCCCTTCCCTCCAGTTTATAGCCACTTTCTTCCATGGTTTTCCATTCATTACCACCCCCTACCCAATCTTTTTAAAAAACAAAAGGGCTTGACAGTGGCAGGGTAAAGTCTCCCTTCAGTCTACTGCCCTATTGAGTACCTGCTCCAGGAAACACCCTGTAAGCCAGGTCACTCCAGATCACCTGACAATTCAAGCCATTTCCACAATGAATCTGGAAGAGGCTGGCTCCTTGGTGTGGTTTTCTCAAAAAGTCGCTCTGTATCAAGTCTATGAGGCAAAGGGAGCTCTCAAAACATGAGAACCCACCATGTGCCACCCGCAGGAAGCACACACCCAAATGTGTGCCCCCCACACCAGCAGTGAATCTAGCATAGGATGGTACTGGCAGAGGGAGCCCCAGTCAGGAAACCCAGCTCACAGATCCTACCCCCAAAACCCCCATGCCTGCACCAGCCTGGGCAAATGCTCGCCATTTATTCCACATGTTTAAATACCCAAACACACACTGTGCTGTAGGCCAGTATAGTGATACGTTTCATCAAGAACTGAGTGTTAGTTTAATAGTTATGACCACAAGTTAGTCATCAAACATCAGCCATGATGATGACAGTAAACCCTCAGAGGTGCTAAATTGGAAGGTACAGAGAAGAGGTGTGGTACAAGGAGTAGAGGGCTGGACAGCAGGCATGGACACTGCCAGCTCCAGGCTCCCCCAGCCTTGCACCATGCACACCGTGTAGGAGAACAGCATGTGTGTTGGTTACACATACGCTTTCTGGTCACATTTCTTTTTTTTTGGAGACAGAGCCTTAAGCTGTTCCCCTGGGTAGAGTGCTGTGGCATCACAGCTCACAGCAACCTCCAACTCCTGGGCTCAAGCAAGTCTCCTGCCTCCGCCTCCCAAGTAGCTGGGGCCACAGGCGCCCACCACAACGCCTGGCTATTTTTTGGTTGCAGCCATCATTGTTGTTTGGTGGGCCCAGGCTGGATTCGAACCCACCACCTTATGTGTATGTGGCTGGCGCCTTAGCCACTTGAGTCACAGGCGCCAAGCCTCTGGTCACATTTCTTAAGACAGTGGTCAGCACAGACATTATCTTTAATTAGAAAGAACAGAAATATAAAGTATGGACTACTCATACTTCATAAAGCTAGCAAAAGTATAACTGTACCTTTGAAAATCACAGGTGCTGTTGCTATAGGCGATTTCCTTAATAAGGATAGCCTAACATAAAAATCTGTAGTTTCAGCAGCTTTTTGTTTTTTTCTCCAATACTATAGCTCCTAGATGACCCGGCTCTTGTCCCTAATGTTCCGATCCATTCTGCAGGCTGTGAGCAGAGACATTCTCCTTCAACAATGCTTAGCCAAGGGTCCTCAAACTTTTTAAACAGGGGGCCAGTTCACTGTCCCTCAGATGGCTGGAGGGCTGGACTGCGGTCCCTGGGATAAGCCAGCTGCTAAGCAGGACAGGCAGCAGCGGCAAACACCTGTTGGGCCGGATAAATGTCCTCGGCAGGCAGCAAGTGGCCGGTGGGCGGTAGTTTGAGGACACCTGGTAGACCATGTCTGTGCAGCGGGTATTTGCTCACTGTCTGAAAAGTGCAAGACTCTGGATGAGACACAGGCTAGACTTCAAAGGAGCTTCAAACCCAGGAGAGGTATGCTGCATATGCCCAAATATTCTTAAAGCAGAGTACTTGCCCCTAAACCAAAAAGCACTGAGTCCGTGACCCCAAAATGCCCTATGTACTTTCTTTCTTTTTCTTTTTTCTTTCTTTCTTTTTTTTTTTTAAAGACAGACTCTTACTTTGTTGCCCTTGGTAGAGTGCTATAGCATCACAGCTCACAGCAACCTCAAACTCTTAGGCATAAGCGCTTCTCTTGCCTCAGCCTCCCAAGTAGCTGGGACTATAGGAGCCTGCCACAATGCCTGGCTATTTTTAAAGACAGGGTCTCGTTCTTGCTCAGGCTGGTCTTGAACCTGTGAGCTCAGGCAATCCACCCGCCTCAGCCTCCCAGAGGGCTAGGATTACAGGCATGAGCCACCACGCCCAGCCCCATCCAACATACTTTCAATGTCATTTCTCCTTCTGAAGAACTGCACCTGGTTCCCTGTCTCACCATCTAAGTCTCTCTGCCCGGTTTTCAGTTCTAATGACCTCACCCTTCTCTGCTTATCTAACCAACTATTATTTTTATTGGACACTTACAATAGCCAGACTACATTTATTAAATGAGTTAACTCATGTAAAGTGTGAATAACCGTGTCTACCCATGGCAAGCGCTCACTAAGTATTAGCTGTTGTTAATACTTACGGTGGGCGGACTGAGTCAGATATAACTTTCAATTCAGTATCTTAATCACTTCAGGATTGGCATAAACACTGAGGTACAAATTCCTTGAAAGGAAGTGATAGCTTTCACTGGGGTTGCGTAGGTTATTCAAGTACTCCAAAGACATTTATTTCTAAACTGAAAATGTAACATACTAGTTAGTACATTCTCTGCTAGGATAAAGACATTTTTTGAATAATCAGCTACCGATAGTGAGATTGCCAACCCAATGGTCAATATCATTCAAAACAACCAGATCCAATTTGTAGGCTGACAATGTATAAAACCAACGCTGATTTATTCAATAAACAAGCTGTACTTGGCACTGATATATATGATGAATAGGCCTTACTCCATTTTACAGAAATAAAAACGAGATTGTAACGACATCGTGTGATTTGGTCCAGGTCACATGCACACAATTAGCAAGCAACAAACTGGAACGCCTGCTCGGCGCCTATAGCTCAACCGGCTAAGGCGCCAGCCACGTACACCTAAGGTGGCGGGTTCGAATCCCCAGCCCTGACCCGCCAAACAACAATAATGGCTGCAACCAAAAAATAGCCGGGCGTTGTGGCGGGCGCCTGTGGTCCCAGCTACTTGGGAGGCGGAGGCAGGAGACTCGCTTGAGCCCAGGAGTTGGAGGTTGCTGTGAGCTGTAATGC
>CAUYTI010010824.1:0-16810 GCA_963575145.1 Galago senegalensis | reverse complement strand
CCAAACAACAATGACGGCTGCAACCAAAAAATGGCCGGGCGTTGTGGCAGGCGCCTGTGGTCCCAGCTACTTGGGAGGTGGAGGCAGGAGACTCGCTTGAGCCCAGGAGTTGGAGGTTGCTGTGAGCTGTAATGCCACAGGCACTCTACCCAGGGGGATGGCTTGAGGCTCTGTCTCAAAAAAAAAAAAAAAAAAAAAAAAAAAGAATCTTCCTTTTTACTGAAATTCTTAAAAGGCTTTGACATAAAAATTAAAAAAAAATCTCTATTCTAAATCCCTTTTGTTTTCTGGATTAGAGAACCAAAAAAAAGAGGTCTTAACAGCATCAACAGGGCTGATTCAAGTTCTGCTAGTCCAGCACCCCATAGTCCTTATACTTTTTTAAGTTAGTCTTCTTTTCCATTAGTATTTATTGGAACCTATAAAGAAGATACCTAAGGACAAGGAATAGAAGGAGATGGGCAGAAACTTAATGAGGTAGGCGAAGATAAAACAGTATCGTAAATCATGGAACATTCTGCATGATTTTGAATTCCAAACAAAAAGGGACTACTTGAAAGATAAGGGCCCTTTAAACTGGCTCAAGTCCTTCTTGAAAAGATCACTGGCAATGAATGGTACCTTGGAAATTGTAATTGTTAATTTGAAAGGTGACTGGTACATCTTAATTAGAAGCTGGCAAAAAGAAAAAATGACATTGATTGTGCCCTGGTAATAATTATGTTCAAGTTTCACTTTTATCACTAACAGTAATTTAGCACCGTTTTAAAGGTATTGACAGCCTTTATTATGAAACAAATCAAACTTCAGAAAAAAACTACGATGAGGCCTAAAGAGTTAATTCAAGTATACACCAACTGATGGAGTGGTTTAAGATAGTTAAAGATATAACTGTGTGCACACATAAACATTCCTAAACTAAATGAGCATTTTTAAAGCAACCACTACATTCCAAGTACTGTGCTGTGTAGAATTATTCAATTTACTACTCTCACAATTCTATGAAGTGGTGAGTACTACCATTTTATAGACAAGGAAAGTGAGGTTTAGTAATTTGCCTCAGGGTACCAAAGGTTCTTCACCAAATGATCAATTATTCATGGTTATAGATATTAACAGGTGTGTAAGAGTTGGCCAAAAAAGATGATGGAATGGCTCAAAGAACTGTCATTTCCTGGAGATATATCTAGCTATTATACTGGGATTACTATACCTGGGATTACTATCTGTCTTTATTGGGGGTCTGCAAATGTTTGATCATAATATTCAGCACAAAGTATAAATAGTAAATACTCTCAAAGTAGCAATAAAATCTGTACAAAGTTTTGTGTGGCTATCAAACTGGTATGAATGTGGAAATTTAACTCCTGTCTACTGCTAGAATCTTAAGATTGATACAAATCATTCTCAAATTTCGGAACCCCTTTTTTTGCTCCTTTAGAATGACTTCTGTTGAGCTTCTCAATTTCGATATAGGAAATAATGAATCTACAACTGTTCAGCAGAAGATACTGTGAGTTTGAGCCTGACTTAAAAATCCAACTTAAAGTCAAGGGAACCCTTTACTGCCCCCCCCCATATAATAATAACAAATTAGTAACAGTACCAACAACCTATCATGCTACTAAGTATCCTCTATTTAATGAAGTTGATAACCTGACTAAACAGCCATTAAAAAAGATAAAAGAAAACTGTCAATTGGCAGGCAGTAGTATGAAAGTATTTCAAATTTTGTTTTATAAATAAAAACAATGTTAATTAAGATAAATTACTTCTGCAAACATAAAGAGTCTCCCTGTGATTGTAAAACTGGAACAAAGTGGTTAGATGGAATCATATGTTATTCAAAATATATATAAAATGGAGAGCAATTAGTACAAAAATGTCAAGTATGTGCTTGCTAAGTCAATACAGTCATTCCAGTATGACCCAAAGATTAATCACATTCACAATCAGACGATGCTGAGGATGTATCTAACCTCTTTCTCCCTAAAGTACTAATACTTGATGTAAGATTATTTTGTTAATCCACATTATTTGTTACAAAGAATAGTAAGCCAAACAGACTCCTGTACTTACTTAAAGAAAGGGAAAGAGAGGGCGGCACCTGTGGCTCAGTGGATAGGATGCTGGCCCCAAATACTGAGGGTGGCAGGTTCAAATCCTGCCCTGGCCAAACTTGCAACAAAAAAATAGCTGGGCATTGTGGCAGGTGCCTGTAGTCCCAGTTACTCAGGAGGCTGAGGCAAGAGAATTGTCTAAGCCCAAGAGCTGGAGGTTGCTGTGAGCTGTGACGCTACAGCACTCTACTGAGGGAGACAAAGTAAGACTGTCTCTTAAGAAAAAGAAAAGAAAAGCAAAAAAGAAAGGGAAAGAGTGGTGAGGATAGGGCAAGGGAAGAGAGAGAGTTGCTTGCTTAGACACTGGTAGGAGTGGAAATAATAATTAACTGGTAACTTGAAAAAATATTATAATTTGGCCAAATTTACCAATTACAATGGCCACATAAGGAACACAGTTACAAACCTGAAAACACACAAAAAATTCAGAGGATGTATACCTTCTCCAAAGTCACTAGCATTAGCTGGAACCATTCCCAACATAGATCATTTGGGAAAGTAAGTATGAACCTGATTATGTATCTCATATATAAACACAAATCATATATAGAACAGAAACATATAAATTGTATATATACACATGAATTGTATATATACTCCACAAAACAATGAATAAAACCATCAATCCCAGAGAGGCAATCCCTTTACAAAAACCAAAACCACACAGCCTTTGTGCCTTTACTCTCCTACAAAATGTGAACTTCTATATATATTCTCCCTCAGCCATCATTTGTCTTCAACATAGAGCTTTTGGAAATGGTTTAGGGAGGAAACCAAAAAAACCCAAAACACACAAAGGAGGGTTCCCCTTTCCCCATAAGAGAAAGCTGACAGAGACTAGTGGATTGATTATCTGAATGTGCCTCTCAGACATTTAGTTTCTGTTATTGAGTTCCCCAGTATCAGTGAAATTTAAAAAATTGAAATCCAGGAAACTGTCCAGAACTTGACAGCTCATGATTAATGAGAGATTTAAAATAAGAAACCGCTAGAGATTATGATTTTTAAAGAAAGATTCATTGCTCTCAATTTCTGGAGATACCTTAAATCTTTGGCTCTTTATTATTTGGTACACTTTCTGGGCAAAAAATTTTAATATTTTTTCTTAAAGAAACATCATGCATACCTCATGAAATAAGTCTATTTAATTATTTGTGCAGCACTGAGTTGGAAAAATGTAAAGCCCTTTTGACGTTTTCTTGAGAGTCATGTTTGAGGTCAAATTCACTCTACCTATTACTGTATATCTATTCTATAAATCTTAGTAAACTTGCCAAAGTGAGTATCAGAATACAAGTAATATGGAAAACTTAACTCTCCCAAATTCCAATCTTACATATACCCATTTCTCAAGCTAAAATTAGATTTTTAACCAAGAAATTCTAATTCCTCAATCTAAAGAAATGCAAACAATACTATAAAGCTTATTAAAAATAAATTGTATTTGCAAAATACTCACCCAAGTGGCTAGTCTAGAATACTGATTTGTTACCATGGATTATGTTTCTTCGTTTCATTCCTTATGTGGTCATTGTACTAGTGGGGCAGGGAGGGCAGGAAAGGGACAGAAAATATGAGACAAAGTTCTGGAGGAAAAAAAGTAAAGAACACAGGGCACAAATAAATCCCAACAGTTCATTCTGATCGACTATTTCAGGTATTCTCTCTGAAGACTTTTGGTTTTCATAGCTGGAACTTGTAAAATACAGCTACAAATACACTGTCACTGCAAAGAAGCCTGATTTGAAGGAGGAGTGCCAACCTTCAAATTTGGGCTGGTAAAAGGCATTTCAAGATCATTACCACCTTATCAGTTTTCTTTATATAAAGCCTAATATTGAGCCATGAAAATGCAATATATTAAACAGAGATAATGGTACTTGAAAATTACTTTCAAAAAATTTTTTTGGGTCACAATCTACCTACTTTAGAAACCAAACAATGGTTTTATGTGGAAGATTACAAAAAGATGTTTATCAGTGTCAGAAATCTGTTTCATAAAAAGATTATTTTCAAAAACTAGGTATTTCAAATGAATCATCTTTTAGACTGAAAGTCTGATGTTATGTACTGTACTGAGTTGAATGGTGTCTCCCCATAAAAATTCATGCCCCCCAGAACCTCAGCATGTGACCTTATGTGAAACTAGGGTCTTTGCAGATGGAATTACAATGAGGTCATAGTGGATTAGGGTGGGCCCTGAATCCAGTGACTGCTATCTTTTAAAGAGGGGGGTGAGAGAGATTTGGACAGAGAGAACAAAGACGACACACAGGAGTAAAAGGCCATGTGACGATGGAAACAGAGACTGCAATGACGTCGCTATGAGCCTAGGAAAAATGAAGGCTGCCGGCAAATATTGGAAGCTCCAAAGAGAGGCCTACGGCTGATTTTCCCACAGAGCCCCCACAAGGAAACTGACCCTGCCACACCTTTGATTTTGGACTTTCTGCCTCAGAAGTGTACGAGAATCAATTCCGGTTGTTTTGAACCACCCAGTTTGTGATACTTTGTTAACAGCTGTCCTAGGAAACTCATACATGTACCGTTTCTGTGGAATTTCCATCCCACGATTACCTATTTTAGGAAGTATTTGACCATAACAGTGTGGACAAATAGCATACCTTCGCAGAATCAACATCAGATCTTTAGAAATCATCAAAATAATAACCTGAAAAAGACATTTGGTACACACAAGAGCAATGCGACACTCATGTTTTCTACAGTAACACGACTTTTGCTTACTATAATGTCAGAGGGAGAATCAATGTTCTCAAGGAAATCTGAAACAAGAAAATATGAATGTTCTTGTCACATGAGATGCTAAACAAAAATTTCTTTGTAAAACACTATCAAGATACATAATGAATGCCACCCGTAAATTAAAATCGCAGTGGGCTCTCCTGCTTTCATCATAGCTGAAATATCATTAAGCAGTTAGCAGTTATAAAATGCATAGTCTGATAGAATGGGTTTACACTTAAGCAGAGGTAGATTCTTAAATTTTTATTTATTTATTTATTTTTTGAGACAAGAGTCTCACTTTGTTGCCCTGGGTAGAGTGCCATGATGTCAAGCTCACAACAACCTCAAATTCTTGTGCTCAAGTGATCCCCTTGTCTCAGCCTTCCAAGTAGCCACAAGGCCTGGCTATTTTTAAATGGGGATGGGGACTCACTCTAGCTCAGGCTGGTCTTGAACTCCTGAGCTCAGGCAATGCACCACCTAGGCCTCCCAGAGTGCTAGGATCACAGGCATGACCCGCTGTGTCTGGTCTGAGAGATAGGTTTTAAAACCTACTTGCTCAGGTTAGTGAGTTTCTTGCACATGTACACACATGCTACATTTCTGCCTTTCTCCTCACACAAGGGACCACTAAACCCATTCCCTGTGGGTTCACTTAACCCTCACCATAACCCTGGGAGAGAGAGGTAGGTGCTATTATCACCTCCACTTTATAGACATGGAAACAAGCACAGAGAAGTTACCTGTCCAAGGTCACACAAGGACTGTGTGTAGAACAGCTTTGGAACCTATGCCCTTAGCCACTACCCTACATGCATCTATTCTCCCCACCTCCACAACAATGTATTACAATTTTGAGTAATTTCAAATTTAAACCTGTTAAGATCCTCTGGTAAATCATTCCAATTCTTCTCCAAACTCAAATCAGAGTTCCTACTTCCAATGTGGACTCTTCTGTAAAATACATACAGTAGAATCTCTGTAAGTTGACCACTCAAGGGACATAACAAACTGGTCAACATACAGAGGTGGCCAACCTAAGGAACTAGGCCTAGTGTACCGATATGTACATGTGATACATGTCCAATATATGAAAATTAAGTAGGTGGTCAACAGAAGGAGATGGTCAACTATGGAGGTTCTATGGTATTTTCATACATTAAATTTTTTAAGATGCCGTTTATCTGAACATAAATGCTTATTAAGCCCAGGGTTTGGCACTAAAAATTCTAATTAGTAAATCAATAATAAGTAAGTTAAATCCTGTGGCAATTCATCAAATTCAATCTTTCATATAGTGTAATCTAAACTATAAGCTTTAGAAAGGAAGGTCCCTCTGGATCCTGACTTTAGATTATCCATCCCCCACTGTTTCATCTAGAACTGTGTTGGACATTAATTACCATGCAAGTTTGTTGATTCATTTAAAGAGATCTAGACTTTGACAAAGTCTATTCAGCATTGAAAAGTAGGACCTAGTTGATATTAATAAGAATTTTGAAAATGTGTGCATTTTTATGATATCTAATTTAAAAGGGGGAGATTGAGACTTTTCTGACATGAAGCGACAGAGAGAAGACTAGAAATAATGAGAAGGAAAAGAGACAAAATCCCAGATCTCCAAACCACAGCTGGAAACCAGACTCTTCAGAGAAAAGTAAGAAAATCGAAAAGACGACCTAACAAGTCAAATATCGAATTCAGGAAAAAAGAGAAAGTGTTAAACTAATTCATCGTTATATTGATGGAGGAAAGTTTATAAAAAACAGAAATGCAGATATCAACAAGATGAAGAATGTAACATTCATACCTTTGTTAAAATAACAGAGATAAAACATTAATTTATGAATCCAAATAACAACTCTTTCAAGAAACACTGTTTTCCCTGATACTACCTAATTAGAACAAAAGGAGAACATCCTTAGATTCTAAAGATGTCAGAGGTTAAAAGGACATAAGATATTATTAAATCTCGCTCCACCCCTTCACTTCTCCATATGAAGCAACAGGTGGCTTGCCCATATCCGTCCAATTGCTCAATACATTATTAGATTAGAACACGACGTGGGGACAGCAGCCCATACCATCTGTCGATATGAGAAAGATCTAAAATATGAACTGCATTAAAAGACTCATTTAACCAAAGGTTTTGATAAGAATCTTGTGTCAGAAGCCACCGTACATTAAATAAAATGTTAACTTCTTTTTAAAAAGTCACTTAATGCTTCAAGTTCCAATTTCTTGATTTTAAAGGCTTTATAGGTATGCATTCAGGATTAATAACATACAAAATAGATTTTTTTGGTGGAGTTATTTTTTTAAAAATTTAAAGTAATTTAGACTTTTTTTTTTTAAATAGCAAGAATACTTTTTTTCTGAGCTTTCATGGTAATTCACTAGAAAGAGTAAAGTTTATGACTCAGCTTTTTGTGCCCACTCACACATGCCTGACGTTTCACTTAAATTGCTTGTTAGGTCTTGAAGTAGGATTCTTGTTTTCCTGAGGCTCACAAAGAGGAGACTCACAGCTTCCTTCTATAGTGCCTATTTAGCCGGACTTAAGGCCTACATCAAGTACTTTATTGTCGAATAAAAAGCTATCCTCTTAGAGCTTAGTGACTTAATAGCTCTCCAGAGTTTGGTAAATATTTTGTGTCTACTTTTGATCTCTATTGTGAAGGGAAGGTTTAGTAGAGCTGTAAAGTGTTATTTTAAACATTTAAAAGGCAGAATGAGGACTACCACCTTTGCAGTCCTTAGTTGCAACTGAGAAACACAGAGTCACCTACTATAATTTTCCATAACCTATCCTTAGTTCCTTCCCTAAGGGGAATGGGGAGCATCCTGGAGACCCATGTTAAAGAAATACTTAGGAATCAGCCTCGGGGCTTGCAAAGTTTAAGCTCTTAAAAGGTGGAAAAGGCTTCAAAAGTCCATCCCTCCTAGATTTAGAGGGAAATGGCTCTTCCTAGCACAAGCTCTCTCCCTAGTTGCTGCTTTGCTTATCCTATTTCTTACCCACTGAGAGGGTTTACCCCCATCTCCATCCATCCAAATATTGGTCTGGGCTTTAAGGACTTTATTTAGAGGCCAACTCCTTCCATGATGACTTCCCCTCTCTCCTCCATCAGAATTAGCACTCTCCCCCACTTAGTGTTCCCCAGCACTTTCTTATAGTCTGTGCTGCCATTAAATTATTTAAGTAAGTTTGTCTGTTCCCAGTTAACTGTGTCAACATCTTTTTCCTTTCTTTACTATCCACTTGGAGTTACTCAGGTAAAAGTTTATTAACTCAGTGAGGTGGCTGAGGCTACTGACTTGCAATACCACATTCTCTGCTTGTCTCAGAATAAACCAGGGCAGAGAATCTCATGCAACCTTTGAAAACTTGTCTAAGCGTGGTTTGATAAGACTGGCCAAGTACCTGAGATATTTGAGGTGATAAGTATTGTCACCTGCATATAAAATGTCTTAAGCCAACTGAAAAATAATCACACAAAAAAGCATGAAAGTACAAAAAGGACAATTTAAAAAAAATTGACAGTACCATGTTTTGAGACCAGGTAAAAATATTTGAAAAATATTATTTTTCAAACAACCAATAACAAACTCTATTAATCCAATCGATCAGCAAACATGAATTCAGGTGTTAGGCAAAGGGTACCAGGAAACATAAGGCACAGGTCTGATTCCTCCCCTTCAGGACTTTCCAGTTTAACCATCTAGTGACCTCAAACATGTCCACATGGAAAGAGCACTGAGAGTAAAAACCAATTTATAACAACTGTCAAACGGAAGACATGAGATCTCTAATAGCTGTTGAAGATTACCGAGAAGGAGAATTCTGGATGAACGTAGTAAAGGAAGACTTCCACGACGAGGTCTGAATTTCTCCACATATAAAAATGAGGATGCTTGACTAGATCACTCTGGGCTCCCTTCTAGCTCTGCAATTTTATTGTGTTTTTATCACATAATTACGGTACTTATTTGATGTTAACTGAGCACCCATTCGATGGGAGTTTTCTTCCTAGTCCTATGAGGATAACAGAGCTTTCAAAAAGTTGCCAATATGCAAATAAACAATACTACCAAATATATTTTAAACATAAAAAGCCAAGACTACATAGGACATCTCAGAAGAGGGAGAACTTGAGCTTGAGACTTTTTTTTTTTTAAATACAAGTTTTATGACATGGCTTCCAAAACTCAAAACAGGCTTTTTTTCTTGAGACACGGTCTTGCTCTATTGCCCAAAGTACAGGGCACTGGTATCACCACAGCTTACTGCAACCTCAAACTCCTGGGTTTAAACAATCCTGCCTCACTTCCTGAGTAGCTGGGACTATAGGTGTGCACCATAAAGCCCATCTAATTTTTCTAATTTTTGGAAAGAGAAGGTCTCGCTCTGTTGCCTATTATGTCCAAGCTGGTCGTGAACCCCTGGACTCAAGCAATCCTCTGGCTTTGGCCTCCCAATGTGAACCACCATGCCTAGCCAAGTCAGGCTTTAAATGACTTTTTTATATGCAAAAGATGTTTGAAATCATTTAATTTATTTTAGTCTCTCAATGCACAGGAAGTGAATAGAGTAAGCCTGTCAAAGTTCATCACAATTACTGTAAGACTTTCTTCTTCTCTATTCTTTTTAACTGTCATGACTTTACAGTCACTGATAGTCAAATGTATTCTGAAGTCCCAAAGTTTTTTTTTTTTTTTTAAAGAATAATACTCAAAACAAAGCAAATACTGGCTTGGTCATGCTACTTGTTGTTCTAAAACGTTAGTAGCCTGTTTGTTGGCTCAACAAGATAACACATTGAAAACAGCACTTCCTGATAGGGAGCGAGTTCCCACTGTGTGTCACGGGACCACAGCCAAGTGCTGGGCTGCAAAGGAGAAACAGCAGTCCCTTTTGGGATTGCATAGCAGACCAGAGTAATGATGAGACTTCCTACCCACCCCCCGCCCCATTTAAAATGCCTTTCTGCTTCAGCTCAAACTAGAACCTATTTGACTGATTTTGCTACCATAGAACTGTTTCCCTAAAACAGCTTTAAATGTTTTAGACAAAGGTCGTTTAACATCCTGTAGACATCCTGTGTATCCTACCTACAGAGAATTTCCTTAGTTGTAAATGCCACAATAGATGGGGTAATTGGACAAAAAAAGCTATGGGGATGTGTCAGCAAAACAATGGGACCATTTTCAAGCTCGGTTTTATACAAGCAATTGTTTAAAAGTCATGATCTACGAAGCACAACAATTAGAACAGGTTTTTGGATCTCAGATATAATTCAGTAGGCAAAAATCGAGGGTCAATTAGTCCAAGCACTACAACATTGTTTATTTCATTTAGAGTTTGATTAGTAAGAAACTGATGTCACTAGCAGACCCACATACAAAAAAAGAGTATGCCTCTATAGAGTAAGCCACACCGCTCTAACAAGACATTAATACCCCCCTTTAAAATGCTGAAAATAACCTCTGTTTTCATCTATTTTTACAGACTCAAATTTATAGAACTTTCTTTGCCAAGTTCCAGTCACCACATTAGAAGACTCCCATGATAGAAAAAATAGGAGTTACATTTTAGTAGATTCTAGAAAAACCATCTCAGTCACGTAGGAAGTACTCCCACTATTTAATGCAGAACTTGGCTCCTAGAAGGTGTTCAATACATTTTGCTAAACAGAACCATATGTCAGACAATTTATATAAAAATTAGCATGGAATACCAGTAATATAATTACCTAGCATTACTTGGATAATATCTCAGATTGTAGAAAAGTATACTTATTTAAGGTGTATCAAAGCTTTCTGCCAAGAAACCAGGGTAACCAGCACACAAACACACATGAACTCCCCTACCTCCAAGCCAAGAAAATGTCTTTTTCTCTTCCAGTTGTAATTACCCAAATCAAATGATGAAGTTCCTATACCATTCTGCTTTTAGAACAGCTGTCATTTGACTGAGACTAAAATTGTGAAACAGGTAAGGCTAAACATCCTATGTGTGATGTGGCAAAAATTCCTGCTTCTGTTACTTTATAACTTTGCTGTGTAACTTTATAACTTTGCTGGCAGGATAATAGCTTACAGCTCACCCCTAAGGCTGCCTTCCTCAGCACCAAATCAGAAAACTTCAGTTATATCAAGTAACGTCAATTTCAGCATTCAACAAAACAAGGAGATGGATTAGCAAGCAAGAATATGAAAACAATTTAAACAAGAAAGCTAAAGCCAAGTTTCAAAGCCCTGGGATTATCTCTGAATGGTTGGAATCAGTGAAAATTATAAGGATCCATTTAAAAAACAAATATCACCTCACTCATAATCTACTTCCTGAAGTATTCAAGCTTAATAAAAAGGATTTGCTTTTACTCTTAGAATGGGTTTTACATTTTTGAAATAATTTTTTAGAAAACAGTTTATGTAAAATAGAATATTATGACTTTCCTTTTGTACATGTATAAACTTTCAAAAGCTCAGCCACAGAGTAGGCCAAATAAATTACAGACCACAAAATATATACAAAAATGGTGTTATACAGCTTAAATCAATATTCCAACCAAAAAAAAAAAAAAGAAAACCACAACGTTACATAAATATTAAAGTTGGAAGGGACATTAAAAGTCATCTATTTCAACCTTTCATTTTATAGGTGGTAAAACTGAGGACCTAGGAGATTAGGTGACCTGCCCATAATCCCATACCCAAATTACCTGAGTCTGGACCCAATGTTCGTTCACTGATCTTGCTGGCTCCCTTCCAAGGCAGTTCTTACGCACTCTCTCAGGGGCCTAGCTCAGCATCCGACAAAGAAAAGATGGTGAAGGGTTTCTTCATTGCCACACAGCACTACTGTACCTTCCCTACACCACCTGAGTTCTAAGTTCTGTTCCCAATGGAGGTAGAAAAAAAGATAGCATAAGTACATCTGATAGAAGAGAGATAAGAACAAATTTTAAGATAACCTAGATATCCACCAAAAGAGAAATAACCAAATTAGAGTATACCTATCTGCATATCGAAGTAATATACAGCCATTAAAAAGAACGAGATAGATGGCCAGGCAAGGTGGCTCATGCCTGTATCCTACCACTCTTGCGAGGCCAAGGCGGGAAGATTCCTTGATCTCAGGAGTTTGCGATTAGCCTGAGCCAAAGTGGACCTCCAATCCCTCATAAAACTAGAAAAATTAGCTAGGCGTTGTGATGGGAACCTGTAGTTCCAGCTACTCAGAAGGCTGAGGCAGGAGAATTGCTTGAGCCCAGAAGTTCGAGGTTGCTGTGAGCTAGGCTGACAAATCATACACTAGCCTGGGGGACAGAGTGAGACTTTCTTAAACACACACACACACACACACACACACACACACACCCCACCAACCAGGAATGAAGTAGATATGTGTACATAATGGTACGTGTAGTATAATTTTATATGGATTAAAAAAAATGTCCAGGTATACATACAGATATAAACACACATTCACAGACATTTTCTGGAAAAAATAAACGCCTCTCTGAGAGGAGGGATTAGATGGGAAAGATAGTTTGTCATATGCCATTTTATATTATTTCATCTTTTTTATCACCTGCATAATTTTAGATAAAATTAATACATTTATAAAGTACATTAAAGCAGAAAAATCTTCTGTAGAGCCCTGGGAGACAGCTCTCTAGTGACACAGATGAAGAAGGGGGTTATCAATAGTAATCTGACACTCTAGATGGACATGACACATTATATCTAATTCTCTAGGAAAGACTTCCCGACTCTTCTCACATCATGGTATGTGTATTAGTTTTCACTAATAGGGCAGGCATAAATAAGATAAAATTAATTGGGGGGCAGAGAGAAAGGGCTTAGTAAAAAATTTTCATGACATTTTCTTTATATTAATTATTGCAAGAGATGAGTATTATTGAGATACATACATATATATATATGTATGTATATATATATATATATATTTTTTTTTTTTTTTTGAGGGGGCAGTTTTTGGCCAGGGTTGGGCTTAAACTCACCACCTCCAGCATATGGGGCTGGTGCCTCATTCCTTTGAGCCATAGGCGCTGCCCCTATTATTGGAGATATTAACTACTGATTTTCTATAAAAGTTCCAAATAAAAATCTTCTTATTTCAATATTTAACAGCAAACTGATTGGCAAGCTTTGCTGTGGTGCAATTATAAAGTCTAAGTTTAACTGCATTCTCCTACTAGTGTTAGGTCAGTGGACTGAAACCACTTTTAAAAACAAAACAGAATAGAAAATAGCAGTGTTTTCTGTGCTGTAAATGATTTCAGAGATTTAAGTGGTATGTTCCTGTATGTTACATGTATGTCAAGATTGGGTCATGATGCAAAATATGCTAAGAAAAAGTTTGAATGCCATTCACCCCAGGCCACACAACTAGTAATGGTACACAGATTAGGTAATGCTTAAGGAATGGTCTACACAACACTTGTGTCCTAGTTTCAACTTGAAAATTAATTTTCTTGGCTTGGCGCCTATAGCTCAACCGGCTAAGGTGCCAGCCACGTACACCTAAGGTGGCGGGTTCGAATCCCCAGCCCTGACCCGCCAAACAACAATGACGGCTACAACCAAAAAATAGCCGGGCGTTGTGGCGGGCGCCTGTGGTCCCAGCTACTTGGGAGGCAGAGGCAAGAGACTCACTTGAGCCCAGGAGATGGAGGTTGCTGTGAGCTGTAATGCCACGGCACTCTACCCAGGGGGACAGCTTGAGGCTGTGTCTCAAAAAAAAAAAATTAAAAACTTCAAACTAAGATGAATGAAAGCCAGTTGAAATTGAAAGCGAAATTTTAAATAAATAAATAAAAGGGGATGAAAGGGAGGTGAATGGAAGACAGAGTGAACTAAAAAAACTAAGTAAAAGGGTTAGGGTCAGGCATGGTGTCACGTGCCTGTAGTCCCAGCTACTCAGGAAGCTGAGGTGGGAGGAATGTTTGCACCCCGGAGTTCGAGGCTACAGTGTTCTATGGTGGCACCTGTGAATAGCCACTATGCTCTGGCCTGGGGAACATAAGGAGACACTGTCTTTAAACAGGGAAACAGTGTTGAGGGCCTAACACATTGGAAAACAAGAACATGTAATGGCACAAATCCACACGCTAATACTGTTTTCTCTGGCAGCTTATCGGATACAAGAGCAAACAAGACATTATTGTTTAGATCCTGAATCATGAGTTGAAGACACATAGAGTGGACTGACAAGGGACCAAGAAGATGAAGGTGCTGGTGAAAGATTGTCTAAAGAATCTACCTCATTCCAGCTGGGAGAAGAATGTAGGCTAAGGAAGGTGTGATAAACACTGGTCAAGAGAAGTCTTTGTAAGGTTAAAAAGCAAATGAACCAGCTTGGCGCCTGTGGCTCAAGTGGCTAAGGTGCCAGCCACATACACCTAAGGTGGTGGGTTCGAATCCCCAGCCGAGACCCGCCAAACAACAATAATGGCTACAACCAAAAAATGGCCGGGCGTTGTGGCGGGCGCCTGTGGTCCCAGCTACTTGGGAGGCGGAGGCAAGAGACTCGCTTGAGCCCAGGAGTTGGAGGTTGCTGTGAGCTGTAATGCCACGGTACTCTGCCCAGGGAGACAGCTTGAGGCTCTGTCTCAAAAAAAAAAAAAAGAGTTTCAAGTTTCTGTGAGCTATGAAGCCATAGCACTCTCCCCAGGGTGGCAGAGTGAGACTGTCTCAAAAAAAAAAAAAATCTGGCCACCATATCTCAGGGGTTAGTGCCCAGGCCCCGGCACACAAGGAGTGGCAGGTTCAAGCCTCACCTGTGTCTGATAAGGAAAGAGAAAGAAAAAAGGAGGCCCCATCTCTACTAAAAATAGAAAAATCAGCCAAAGTTGGCAGGCACCTGTAGTCCAGGCTACTTGGGGTAGAAGGTTGAGGCAGGAGGATTGCTAAACTGACACTACAGTACTCAAGCTTGGGTAACAGAATAAGATTCTATCTCAAGGCTTGGCACCCATAGCACAGTGCTTACAGAGCCAGCCACATACACCGAGGCTGGCAGGATCGAACCCAGCACAGGCCAGCTAAACAACAATGACAACTATAACAAAAAATAGCCAGGTATTGTGGTGGTGCCTGTAGTCCCAGCTACTTGGGAGGCTGAGGCAAGAGAATCACTTGAGCCCAAGAGTTTGAGGTTGCTGTGATCTGTGATGCTACAGCACTCTACAGAGGGGCAACATAGTGAGACTCTGTCTCAAAAAAAAAAAATTCTATCTCAAAAAGAAGTTAAAAATAGAACTACCATGATCCAGCAATCTCACTTTTGTGTATTTATCTAGAACTGAAATCTGGATATTGCAGAGATCATACTCTCGTGTTCACTGAAGCACTATTCACAATAGCCAAGACATGGAAACAACCCAAATGTCTATCTTCAGATGAACAGATAATGAAAACTGCAGTACTACATATACACAAACAATGGAATACTATTCAGCCTTTAAAAGGGAAATTCTATAATACTAAGTATATAACTGAAGGGGTCCACCCAAGAATCCATGGTTTAAAGTTCCAGCATTAGCTTGGCATCTGCCAGCCACTTACACTGGAGCTGGCAGGTTCGAATCCAGCCCCAGCCTGCCAAACAACAATGACAACTACAACCAAAAAATACCCAGGCATTGTGACAGGTGCCTATAGTCCCAGCTACTCAGGGGGCTGAGGCAAGAAGATCACCTAAGCCCAAGAGTTTGAGGTTGCTGTGAGCTGTGACACCATAGCACTCTATCCAGGGTGACATAGTGAGACTCTGTCTCAAAAAAAAAAAAAAAAAAAAAGGTAAAGTTCCAGCATGCTTTCATGACAACATAGATAAACCTCGAGGATACTCATAAAGCCGGTCACAGAAAGACAAACATTGCATGATCCCACTTATATGAAACATCTAAAATAGTCAAATTCGTAGAATCAAATGGGTGGTTTCCCAGAGCTGGGAGAAGAGGGAAATGGATAGTCACTAAGCAACAGGCAAAAAGTTTCAGTCAAGCAAGATGAATAAGCTCCAGATAACTGCTATATAACACTACTTACAGTCAACAATAATACATTGTACACTTAAAAATTTGTTAAGGGGCTCAGCACCTGTAGCTTAAGGGGCTAAGGTGTCATCCACATACATGAGAGCTGGCAGGTCCAAATCCAGCCCAGGCCTGCCAAACAACAGTGACAACTACAACCAAAAAATAGCCAGGCATTGTGGTGGGCGCCTGTGGTCCCAGCTACTTGGGAGGCTGAAGCAGGAGAATCGCTTGAGCCCAGGAGTTGGAGGTTGCTGTGAGCTGTGATGCCACAGCACTCTACCCAGGGCAACAGCGTGAGGCTCTGTCTCAAAAAAAAAAAAATTTGTTAAGAGGGTGGTGCCTGTAACTTAGTGGCTAGGGCACTGGCCACATATACTGAGGCTGGTGGGTTCAACCCCGGCCTAGGCCAACTAAAGCAACAATGACAACTGCAACAACAAAAAAATAGCCAGGCCTGGGGTAGGTGCCTGTGGTCCCAGCTACTTAGCAGACTGAGGCAAGAGAATCAATTAAGCCCAAGAGTTTGAAGTTGCAGTCAGCTATGAAGTCACAGCACTCTACCGAGGGCAACATAGTAAGACTCTGCCTCAAAAACAAATTTATTAAGACAAGCCCAAGGGTTTGAGGTTTCTGTGAGCTGTGATGCTACAGCACTCTACTAAGGACAACAAAGTGAGAAAAAAAAATGCCTTTAAAAAATGTATTAAGAAGTTCAGCACCTATGGCTCAAGTGGCTAAGGCACCAGCCACTACACCTAAGGTGGCGGATTTGACTCCAGCCTGGGCCTGCCAAACAACAATGATGGCTGCAACCAAAAAAAATAAAAAATAGCTAGGCATTGTGGCAGGCGCCTGTGGTCCCAGCTACTTGGG
>CAUYTI010010820.1:0-17591 GCA_963575145.1 Galago senegalensis | reverse complement strand
GGGCGCCTGTGGTCCCAGCTACTTGGGAGGCGGAGGCAGGAGACTCGCTTGAGCCCAGGAGTTGGAGGTTGCTGTGAGCTGTAATGCCACGGCACTCTACCCAGGGGGACAGCTTGAGGCTCTGTCTCAAAAAAAAAAGAGATGTGTGGCTTACAAATGCCTTCTACTCTGACTGTAGACTCTGCGAGCTTATGAACAGTTGACGGTGATTAGACATGTAGTACCTAAATGAATTAGTTATTACTTCACTCAAAGTGACATTCTGGAATGGAGAAGAGTGAACCTTACCTTTGTTCAGAATTGAGCTCCAGAGAGAATATTGATCCAGAGACTCTTCAAGATTGGGTTTAAATCTCTTAGCGAGAAAAAGAAGTCTGCAGGAAGTTCACTTCACCTAGTTCCCTGGCAAATGTATAAAAACCAAGTTGTAGATAGGTGCTATGACCCGTGAGATGATGAGGATACTGTTCTTCAGTTAGTTTTCAGGAGTTCGTTATCAGACATTTCGCTTTGGGGGCCAGGCACGGTGGCTCACACGTGTAATCCCGGCACTTGGGGAGGCTGAGCTGGAAGGATCACTCAAGGTCAGGAGTTTGAGACCAGACTGAGCAAAATAGCAAGAGCCCATCTCTACAAAAAAAAAAAATAGAAAAATTAGCTGTGTGCAGTGGCAGGCATCTGTAGTCCCAGCTCCCTGGAGGCTGGGGCAGGATGAGACCAGGAGTTTGAGGTCACGATGAGCTATGATAATGCCACTGAACTCTCGCTGGAATGACAGAGTAAAACTGTGTCTCTCTCAGAACAACAAAAAAAAAGTTTAGCTTTTATGGACAGACAAGAATGGATTTTAAATTCTAGACCGCACATACCCTCATTAATTAATTTCAGCTGCTATGAAGCTTCTGCATGTCCTGGGAATGCAAGCTAGTTTAATTTCATTTTCACTAAAGCTCTTTTTTGTTATTAGAAACTGCTGTTATGGAAATGTGTAGGAGTCTTTTTTTTTCTTTTTTTTTTTTTTGTTTTTTTTTTGTTTTTAGAGACAGAGTCTCACTTTGTTGCCCTTGGCAGAGTACCATGGCATCACAGCTCACAGCAACCTCCAACTCCTAGGCTTAAGTGATTCTCTTGCCTCAGCCTCCCAAATAGCTGGGACTACAGGTGCCCGCCACAGCGCCCAGCTATTTTCTGTTGCAGTTTGGCCAGGGCCAGGTTCGAACCCGCCACCCTCGGCATATGGGGCCGGCACCCTACTCACTGAGCCACAGGCACTGCCCCAGTGTAGGAGTCTTTGAAATCAAAGACCTTGTTAATATTATATTCCATTCTAATCTTTTTTCTAGGTACATATAACATGATTGTTTTGATCACAAAATACATCTATTTTTACCTCTTGTTTTTTAATTTATAACTATTTTCAATGAGTTTTAAAATACTTTATATCTTTTATGATCCTGCATACTTATTTGATGAACCGTAATATACTCCAGCTTTTCCTCTGCCTTAAATTAACCTTTTAATTCACATCTTTAGACAAAGATCTTCTTTCTTCTGCATTATTTCTTTAGAATACGTCTAAGATGAAATTACTGATTCAAAGCCACGAACATTTCTTAAAATTTTTGACACATACAGGCAGTCTCTGAGTTACAAACATCTGACTGGCATGTGACTCACACTTACGAATGGGGGCTATTATGGGTAATAGGTAGATGTACCTGTCCCAACTTACATACAGATTCAACTCAAGAACAAACCTTTAGAACCTGTCTCGTTTATAACCCAAGGACTGCCTGTGATTCCAATTTAAAAATGAACCCCTTCTAACCAATCGAGACACATTTTATCCTAAAAAAGAAAAAAAGGCAAAAAGCGAAACATTCTAAAACACAGTAAAAATTATAATTTAATTGCCCTCAGATTTGTATCATGGCTGCTTGGGGGGTTTTTTGCAGTTTTTGGCCAGGGCTGGGTTTGAACCTGCAACTTCCAGCATATGGAGCTGGCGCTCTACTCCTTTGAGCTACAGGCACTGCCCAATGGCTGCTTGTTTTCAATGGTAAAGAGACCACTGAGGGTTGCGCCTGTATCTTCCTCGTTCCTGTTTATAAATTTTGCAATTACTGGCCAGAAAAGGCCCTGCCAGTTCTCCAGTTTGCATCTGAGATTTCCAGGCCTAGGCAGTTTCTAGCTCAGATCACGTAGAACTCTTCCAGCAAGAGCAGAAAGAAGGTGTTTGCTGTAATACTCTGGTTTTGCTGAAGTCTGATTTGGTCGGTCAAGTATCTCAAAAGAAAAGAAAGCTGGAAAGATGATTCCTCTGTCCATAATTGAACTGGGGTTCACAGAAGAACCCTGGCATCCCTGCAAGATTATCTTGAAAACGTGAGGGCAAGCACCTGCCCGCGTGAGATGTAAACAGGAAAAACTTACTGAAATGTGGAGGTTTTGTCCTTAAGGTTTTTGTACAAAAGAAAAAGAAAGGTTTTTACTCTTCTGTTTGACTGCATCCAGTTGCTTGCCTGCATCTCTTCAAATACAAGTTCCCTGCATCATACTGAGGCCGGGGTTGGCCCACTTGTTTCCTCTTAGTTTCTGCAATGCTCTGGTGTTCTCCAGCTCTCAGGCACAGCCTGGGGCCTGCTCCACTTATTAAAACTAGAAAAGAATCTACTTAGAACATCCTACCGCACGTGCCCTTGGAGCTCTCCGTGGGTCCTGAAAGAGGCTGTCAAAGCCTTCTTTCCCTTTTTCTCAAGTCCTCTGACCTCCAGCATGGTCGGCATCAGCAGTCCTTTGTAAGGCGGTAAACAGCCCTGAGAATGTATTTATGAGCTGCGGAAGCCGCGTGCGATTTGCAGGCAGAATTTTTCCCGTATATGACCAGGAGATAGAAATAATAGCAGAGCACCGTTTATAAGTATTTTTACATACATTCATATGCATGTCATCCTCTTAGTCCTGTGGTAGAGTATGATCCTCACATTATTAATTAGGTGACCACGCGTTGGTGGGCTGGAGTGTCCAGGCTTCCTATTAATGGGAAGCGAGGGGAGCTGGGACGGAGAGTTCACCGGAGCACCAGTGCTCACATTTCAGTCCAGGAGGAGCTGAAATTCAGTGTCAGAGGTTGTTTAACGTGCGATGATGCGTCGTTCTTCATTCATAGTTCTTCATCTTAATGGTCATTAAGTTTTCTATATGGTGGAAATTCTACATCATCCGTGATCTCCCGCTACTCTGATTATTGCCAGTCGTAGAAATGCATATACCCTTTGGCTTTGTTAAACCACATGTGAATTTTTTTGAAGAAACTGATCCAGAGAATCCAAGGCTATTGTTTTGGTAAATTACAATAACTTAAATTCCAGGTTCGGGCACAGGCCTGAATGATCCCCCAAGTCCTGGTGATCAACCTGGTTGATTACAAGTTGGGTGGGTCTGTAATCCCACTTACAGACCCGCTGCCTGGGTCTGTAAGCTGTGCTGAACAAAACAATCAATGTCTGGTTTCATTTTCCGAGAAAAATGTCAATTAGAAAAGGTAATCAAATAAATCGCTGCTTTCATGCAGGTTTGCTAAAGATGAACCCTAGCTCACTGAAGAGCATAAGCACTTTGTAAAGAGCAAATTAAATTCTCAATCAGTCGAAATACAGTTGAGCCATCTGGGAGATTTCAGTGTTGTTTTTTCACATGTGTCTCCACGCTGCAGAATAAGAATGTGAGTGCTTAAAACCAACAGGGTGTTCCCCAGACATGGGCACAAATTTTGTGCATCCACAATAGCTAAAATGTAAAAATGTGAAACACCAAAAAGGGATATCATAAGAACCAGAAGGCCTGACTCCAACACTGCCAAAAGAAAGCAGGAAATAATACATTTCTCATGGCAGCTGACCCAAAAAATCCTTAGCCAAACAGAAGTGAGGGAACATGTCACGGCGAAGTTCTGCATCAGTTGCACAATGATGACATTTGCGTTTATAAATACTTTCAGGTACATAAGTCTGTACCTGATACAAAGGTGCCTTTCTGTATTAGTTCCCTCAACACACAAGGAGATGGTGGGATTTGGGGATGGGGAAAAGAAGATTGATGCCCAAGAGGGGATGCGTTGGGCTGCAAGTAAGGGAAGCCCTGGCGGCAGTGGCTTGATCAGAATAGGGTTTATTTGCTGCCGAACAGGGAGTCCAGGTGTAGGTAGGTGCTGGTGCGGGGTTAACTGCTCACCAGGCTGTTGGGGCCCAGGTTCTTTCTGTCTTTCTGCTCCATCATTCTTTCCATGTTGACTTTTGTCTTTATACTTTTTTTGTTTTTTTGGGAGACAGAGTCTCACTATGTCACCCTGGGTAGAGTGCCCTGGCGTCATAGCTCAAGCTCTTGGGCTCAAGCAATTCTCTTGCCTCAGCCTCCCAAGTAGCTGGGACTACAGGCACCGACCACAACACCCAGATTTTTTTTTTCTTACATATACATGTGTTTATTAGGTCTGGCTATTTTTTTTTTTTTTAAGAGATGAGGTCTTGTTCTGTCAGACTGGTCTCGAACCTGTGAGCTCAGGCAATCCACCTGTCTCAGCCCCCCCAGGGTGCTAGGATTACAGGCATGAGCCACTGCACCTGGTTGTCTTTATACTTAATGGTGGCAAGAAGGCACCATGCCGCCAATCTTGGAATCCTCATAAAGACATTTGGAAGGGACAGAGAAAAGGGCGGTGCCAGCCTTGTGTCCATTGTACCAGGGGGAGCACATGTTTCCCTGAGGCTTAAACTCAGCAGATTTCAGCCTGATTTCATTGGCCAGAAATGGTCACTTGACCTCCCATAGTGGCAAGAAAGGCAGAGAAGATGGGGACAGTAGGGGGTGGGGGGACAATCTACTGCAGAGTCTACTATAGCTGGCAGCAGCTCCTCGTTTTAACTTTACTTCAGACACAGTTGCTGCAGGTGAATTGAAAGAATGACTGGAAGTTTAGTGTTTAAGAGACCACAGACCCCATCAGACGTCACTGAACTGTAACTTTCACTCTTGACAACTAGATGATAAAATAGTTCATGGCTGGGGGAAGCAAGGGAAAAGCTTTGTAGCAAAATGAGTCTTTCCCAAAATTTCAGCTAGGGAGGAAGCCCTATCTGAAAAGTGTGAAAGATCTTTATAGAGACCATGTTGAAATAAATGATATTTCACTCAACAGTTCTCTTTCACAGAAATGATGGCTACCAGGTTTGAGGGGTCCTTCTTGATTTGTGTGGAAAGGGATGATTTAAAATTAACCCAGGGCCGAGCACAGTGGCTTGTGCTTATAATCCCAGCAATTTGGGAGCCCAAGGCCAAGCGTTTGAGTCCAGCCTGGACAGTATCAAGATGCATCTCTACAAAAAATAAGAAAATATTAACCAGGCTCGTCATCTGTAGCACAGTGGTTACAGCACCAGCCACACATGCCAAAGGTGGCAGGTTCGAACCCTGCCCAGGTCAGCTAAACAACTCAACAAAAAAATAGCCAGATGCTGTGGTGGGTACCTGTAGTCCCTGCTACTTGGAAGGCTGAGGCAAGAGAATCACTTAAGCCCAAAAGTTTGAGGTTGCTGTGAGCTGTGACACCATGGAACTCTGCTGAGGGCAACAATTAAGACTCTGTCTCAAAAAAAAAAAAAAAGAAAAGAAAAGAAAACATTAACCAAAAAAGAAAAAATTAACCAAGCGTAGGAGTGCACACCCAGTCCCAGCTATTCAGGAGGCTAAGGCAGGACCATCATGTGAGCCCAGGAATTTGAGGTCACAGTGAGCTGTGATGATGCTACTGTATTCTCTAGCCCTGGCAAAAGAGAGAAACCCTGTCTTTAAAAAAAAAAAAAGAAAGAAAGAAAGAAAAGAAAAGGTTTTTGGGGGGGTGGCGCCTATGGCTCAAAGAGTAAGGTTCCATATACCAGAGGTGGTGAGTTCAAACCTGGCCCCAGCCAAAAAAAAGAAGAGTTATTTTTTTGTTTGTGTGTGGATACGTGCTTACAAAATAGTTATACTTTAATATTTATAAATTGTCTAAACTTCACCCTCAGGTCTAAATGCAGTGAACTTCTAATTGTGGTAGCATTTTTATGCTTATTTAAACCATACATATTACAGGGATTTATGTTTAAGAGAATATATATTCCAGTCCCCACTCCTTCACTTACCAAATGCATGATGTTGGACAAGTTACTTCTCTGAACCTCAGTCTTATCATCTGTAAAATGGGGACAATATTGCCTGCCCAAAAGCTTGGTGATAATATTAGCCTCCCTTCAGTGAGGCTTCACACACAGTGCCTGGCATACACCAGGGACTGCTTCTGGAACAGCCCTCAAACATCATACTATGGTACTTTCCCTTCATTTTTCTCTCTCTCTTTTTTTAAAGGGGCACCTGGAAATGTGGTGACCCAGGGTAGAGACAGAAACTGAGCATGGTAAGAGTGGGAATGCAGAGCATGGAGAAAACGAGGGCTGCTCTTGCCCAAAGTGGTCCTGAACTTCGTCCTTTTCATATATTCAACTTTATGTCCTCCCTTCTTCCAAGGTGGGAGTTGAGATGGTTTATATCACCACACCCCTCGGGTATAGCTATAGCGTTGCACAAAGCACTGAGCTTAGAAGGGAAGCATCTGAGTCCTCATGCTGCAGTGACTGAGTGCGATTATTAGCACATACGCGTCTGTTGGCCCCTCCGTTTCCTCTCCTATAAAATGGAGCTAGCAGGGCCTGCGCTGAAGGGTCAGGATGACAGTTATGGAAATAAATGAAGTCATGGAGTTGAAGCCTTTGTAACCACAACACCCTGTATCAGTGATTCTCAACTGGTGTGCCCTGAGAGGATCTTAGGTGTGCCACGAAAAATTTTAAAGATCACTAATTAAATTATTTTTGAAAGAAGTGCAAAGCACCCTAAGTATATTCCTGTTTTTACTCTTTTTTTTAATCAACATAATTTAAATGTGCTATGGAAGTTTAACTATGGATTCAAGTGTGCTGTGAGATCAGAAAGGTTTAAAACACTGCCCTATAGGAATGCAAGACTTCATTCCCTTTGACTTTCCCACTTATGCTAGCAACCTCTCAAATACGCCCAATTATGACTCGGCGCCCGTAACTAAGTAGATAGGGTGATAGCCACATGCACCGAGGCTGGCAGGTTTGAACCCAGCCAGGGCCACCAAACAACAATGACAACTATTAAAAAAAAAAAAATAGCCAGGCGTGTGATAGGTGCCTGTAATCCCAGCTACTTGAGAGGCTGAGGCAAGAAAATCGCTTAAGCCCAAGAGTTTGAAGTTGCTGTGAGCTGTGATGCCACAGCACTCAACCGAGGGCAACAAAATGAGACTCTGTTTCAAAAATTAAAAAAAAAACCAAATATGCCCAATTAGTTAACTGCTGTGTGTGCATCTGTGTCAAATGTTTGATTTTGGACAGGTCGCCCCATGTTACCTCTGGGCCACCCTCTTCCCTTCAAATCACTACCAGCAACTAACACCTGGGAACTGCTACATTGCAGTGTTAGCCTGGACCGAACAATGAGTTAGGAAATTTGCTACACCAAATTCATGCACAGGAAAAAATAAAAAGTGCTTTAAAATCAGCGTCTGTCTGCGATCATCTGTTCCTGTTGGGCCTTTCATTAGCCGCGTAACCAAGAGCTGGCAGTGTTCTTCTGCCTAGGAGCTGAAGTGGAATATTGGCTGGGAAGGTATTAGTCCAGGTAATGATGGCAACTTTTATGTTATCCATCAATCACTTTAATGAGTACAAGGAAGCATCCTGTCACCCTGCCAAAAGATCTAGAAGTTAGGAATGACTCATTTATCAGTCAAATATGTGTTTCCTCTGTGTGAGGTGCCACCCTGGTGCTGTGGGGCACAGAACAGCCTTCAATCTGCAGAAGGCTGCAGTTTAATGGAGCTGTGGTAGCAGCGGGGTGTTGGTCTCCCTGATTTCAATCCCCTCCTAAAAATAGACAACATCGGCTGGGCGCGGTGGCTCATGCCTGTAACCTCAGCATTCCGGAGGCCAAGACAGGTGGATTGCCTGAGCTCAGGAGTTCAAGATCAGCCTTAGGAAGAGTGAGACCCCATCTCTACTAAAAAAAAAAAAAAAAAAAGAAAAGAAAAGAAAAACTAGCCGGACATTGTGTCAGGTATCTATAGTCCCAGCTACTCAGGAGGCTGAGGCAAGGGAATTGCTTGAGCCCAAGAGTTTGAGGTTGAGCTACGATACTGTAGCACTCTACCCAGGATACAGAGTAAGACTCTGTCTCAAAAAAAAATAAAGTAAATTATTTAGAAATGAAGAAGGAAGGGAGGGAGGGAGAGAAGGAAGGAAAGAACGAAGAAAGGAAGGAAGGAAGGAAGGACGGACGGAAGGAAGGAATGAATTAAAACTATGTGTATAACCAGTTAATATATATTATTGAGAGTTAGGATTATCATGGGGTTAAGGTAGACAACTTACCACCTTTTTATATCCTAGCATTTAATTTAAATTGCTACAGTGAGCATATACTTTGGGATTTTTTTTTAAATGCCAGCAAGATATTTTAGCCAGGTGAGGTAGTTCACACCTATAATCCTAGTACTCTGGGAGGCTGAGGCAGGAGGATCACTTGAGCTCAGGTGTTTGAGACCAGCCCAAGCAACATAGTGAAACCCTGTCTCTACTAAAAATAGACAAAATTAGCCAGGTGTGGTGGTGGGCACCTGTAGTCCCAGCTACTTGGGAGGCTGAGGCAGGAAGATGGCTTGAGCCCAGGAGTTTGAGGTTGCTGTGAGCTAGGCTGATACCATGGCTTTCTGGCCTGGGTGACAGAGTAAGACTCTGTCTCACAAGCCATTTTAAAGGAATACTGTACCAGCATTAGCATTCCTCGTCTAGCATGACCAAATCTGCTAAAAATGTAAGACCATCCCAGTCTAAGAGACTTCAGACATGGCACCTCCAAGATGTGGGTACCAGAAGACCTCTCAGACCTCAGGTCAGGTCCCGCACAGATCAAAAGAGGAAAATTTCGGAGCATCTTTTGCAAACTCAGACTTCCCTGCAGAAAGTCTTTTCATAACTGATGTCCCTCGGCTGAAGCTTACACCTGTTTCCTCCACTTCAGATATAAAGCCAAAAATTCAGGATTCTTGAGCCCAAAAGGACCTCCCTAATCCCTCCTTTAACGTCCTCGTTTTAGAGATGAAGAGACTGGGGTCTGAGTAAAGTCTGGTAAGAACCGGTGCTGAGACCCACCTACCCTACCTGCCAGTCCATGTGCTTCCTCTCCCCAATGCTCACCAGCCTCGCCTCGCTGGTTCTACATAAGCGCCTTTCACCCACTGATGCAAAGTCTACTGGATGCAAGCCACATGCATAAAATCCCAAGTGTAAACTAATGTATCCGTGTCAAAGGACCAGGAAGGTAAAGTGATCTAGGTACAACCCAAAATTGTAAGATAAAACAACAATTATTATTTTTGTCCCTTATTTCATGCTGAGGACTTAGAACCTCCACTTGTCCATCTCTGGGCCTAACACTCCATCCTGGGGCTTTATTTTAAAATCAAGGCCCCCAAGATTAAGAACTAAGAGGATTTTTTTCCCCATACATACTCAAAACTGAAGTCCTGCCACCATCATTGAAGCTCAAGTTCTTGACTCAGTTTCTGCTTGGGTTTGGGCTACATGAAAATCCCTGGTCGGAGTTGACGCTGCCACCAGCAATGGTTTCTGCACGAAGCACTCCTGGTATCACCCCACATACCCAGAAGGATGTGACTAAGGAAGAATGTGACTTCAGGGACTCTGCAAGTCCAGACAACTTCTGATAAACATTTAAACAGGGGTCAGGAATGTTTTCCTTTCTAAGGGGAAAATATGTGCTCTATGGCATGAGAGGAAGGGGCTGAAGGGGGATAGATCTAAACATTAGCTTCCTCCCGCCGCCATAATTCTTAAGCATTTTAGCACAGTCATTTTTAATACCCTAACAGGCTTTCACAGCTGGGTATGAGCCAAAGCATAAGAGGGGCAGGCTCTGTGAAAAACGGGCCATTCCAAAGTGATTACCAAACAAGTTTTAAACTAACATGGGACCATTGAGGGCAGTTTCCCTGGGCCCCACCCTGAGGCCAAGAATGTTCCACAAAGTATCCACTCAAGACCCACTTTAAGTACCCAGGTTGGGATTCTCACTTCCTGTGCTGACAAAAGGGGGAAGCTCTGGGGAGGAAATGGGTGTTGACTTCCGGGGGAGGAAAGGTGAGAAGGACGCATGGCATCACAGGGGATTCCTGGAACACGGGCCAGGGACAAGAGGAGGGGTGGGAGAGTGAGGGCGGGTATAGACATCCCGTTCTCCCCTGTGCTGGCTGAAGGAGAGCAACAGGGTTCCCCTGACCCAGGGTGCTTACACCTGGGGCAGAGCCCTCCCCTCCCCATCAGCTGTTTGGCTTGTCTGCTGCAGGGGGCGGGGGTGAGATGACAGTCATCCTGGTCAATTATTTATTTAGTTATTTATTTATTTTGAGACAGAGCCTCAAGCTATTCCCCTGGGTAGAGTGCTGTGACATCACAGCTCACAGCAACCTCCAGCTCCTGGGCTCAAGCAAGTATCCTGCCTCCGCCTCCCAAGTAGCTGGGACGACAGGTGCCTGCCACAATGCCCGGCTATTTTTTTTTGGTTGCAGCTGTCATTGTTGTTTGGAGGGCCCAGGCTGGATTCGAACCCACCACCTTAGGTGTATGTGGCTGGCACCTTAGCCACTTGAGCCACAGGCGCTGAGCCCATTCTGGTCAATTAGAAGTAAAAAGGTAAGAAAAGTGAGTGTCGCTGAGCAAGCTCCCTCTAAATGAAAAGAGGAAGGTTCAATTTTGGAAGAAGAGGTTCTGGCGTCAACTTCAGTAAAACCAACGGTGTGTCTGCAGCCAGTGCTCTCAGCTGTCTCTGCCCTTACCCTGTAGGCCAGGCTCCGCCGGACCAATGTGGGTCAGTTCCCTGCATTTGAACCTTAGGCAGGTGGAGAAAGGATCTCATGTTGAAATCACAAGTGTGTGTGGACATTGGAAGTCAAGTTCAGAACTTGACTTTCTAGCTTTTTCTTTCCCTTGAGCTCTATTATTTTTTTTTTATTATTACATCTTAGTGGAGATTTTGGGAAAGTCTTTTCCCTTTGCATTTCATTTTCTATTATATTCCTCAAGACTGAAGCTTCTAGACAAAATTCCAGTGAAGGCTACAGCCCAGCCTTGCATTGGCCTCGGGGTGCCAGGGAAATGATTCTGTCAGTCATTGAACTTTTTAAAGTGCGCCTACCTTGAAGAACCTCGGCAAAGGAGGAGACCGTGATAATGTGTAACACTGAGACAAGCAAAGCACTGTTCTTTTTTCCTCCATGGCTGTTCGACTGGAAAACAGAAATGGTTTTCTTTGCATCTCATCCAGCGCTGTCAAAATGTAGGGAATAAAAGGATTTTACTAATAAAGTACAGCGGGATGTGAATTTTAGCAACACAACATGCAGCAAGGCTCCTGCAATTCACTTTCTTCTTCAAAAAAACAAAAATGGAGATTACTAGGCAATGTGAACTTTGCCTGAAGAAGAGATGGTATTTATCAAGACCGCCACGAGAAAATACTCTGAGCTGAGCCAGAGAGTTGTGCTCTTCTTTTGTAGACAGAATAAATGATCCCCACTTGCGGGGACAGCAAGGTCATTTTTCTTCCCCGTCCATGGAAGGCATTCATCATCAGTGATGAACAGTGACACACGGGACAAAGAGAAACAGGCAACTGCAGCAGGAGGATTGGGGACCCTGTGGACAGGAGCCAGCTCTTCCCAGGTGGCAGGTCCCAAGCTGGCGGGAGGGGTGGTGGAGCTGGTCCTCTCCAGCCCTGTCAACTCTGTTGGGAACTTTCCATTGTTAGGGAAATCTCCTAGTTATCATCCAGAAGCATTTCTGGAATGCCTGCGTGTGCTCAGGGCTCTGGATTAGCCAGGGCTACAGGGACTCAGTCTGCATTCAACACAAAGGAACGTGACAGAGCCAATCTTTTTTTAAACCCTCAACACAAAAATGAATAGGCAATGCATATTTATATTACTGGCCCAGTAAAGGTAAGATGTTTTGCCAGGCATAGTGGTGCAGACCTATGATCCTAGCACTCTGGAAGGCTGAGGTGGGAGGACTGCCTGAGACCAGCCTGAGCAAGAGCCAGACACGTATGGTTTACCTGGAAAACGTCCTGTGGGAATTATTCTGTGGATATATGGTCACTGTTTTGGACTCGCTTTTGCTCAGCATGAAGTTTGATAAGCTGCCTTTTAATCCTTCTATATTTAACCATATTGTTAATACAAAATAAATCCGGGTAGATCATGTGACATGAAAGGGTGCCTTCCAGAGGTATTTTCTTTCAGTGAATGTGAAGTTCACTAAAGAACTTCACTAAAGGTCAGTAAAGTTCTGTAAATAGGGAGAAAAACATGCTTCTGTCGAGACTCCAGTGCAAAGGAAGGCCCACTGTAATGTGTTCTCCCATCCACTACAAGCAAATACACAATATCCACGAATACACGCCTTATTCAGCTTTGCTTCTTCTGTATAAATCCAGAGCATCTTGGACAATACTTTAATCCTATAGGTCTTCAATAAACCATTTTTCAATACTAGTGAGACTAGCTGTTTAAAAGAAATGATAATATTAAGTAATTAAAGAAAAACTCCCTTTGGAATCAATCCATCATTTGATTGAAATTGTAAGATGAAGGGGACATCTCTGACAACCCTTGGGGGTTGCTCATGTACACATGGCTGCATTTTAAGGAAGTCTGTTTATTGTTAGACATTTGTAACTACAGACACATGTCATCACCTTGACCTTAAATATGTAATGATCTTCTGAGCTTAATGCTTCCCTCTGCAGTAACTAAAGTGAAGACTTCTCATTCCCTGACATGCCATCCTGTCAGATGTAGAAGCTATTGAACAGGCATCTCCCCACCCCAGGCTTCTCTTCTTGAGCTGAGCACCCACATGGCCTTCTGTGCTGGTTTTCAGACCCATACCAGCCTTTAATGTCTCATTTCTATTTTTAACCTCTTGAGCAGGACCCCATGGTCCTGCTGGTCATATCAGTACAGAGCATACTGAAGCCAAGGGCTCACACCAGGATGACCAGGATGACTGGCTTCATAGCTTCTTAGCCTCAATGATGTCAGAGAGATGCCAGGGTTAAATAATGGAGGTGGAGTGACAAATGGGAGCCAAGGGAAAAACATCTGCTGTGGACTGAACATGTCCTCCCTAAATTCCTGCCATTGGAGAAGTAATTCTCTGAGCTACAGTATTAGGAAGTACAGCCATAGAGAGGTGATTAGTTCACAAGGGTGGGGCCCTCAAGAGTGGGATTAGTGCCCTTATAAAAAGAAGAGAAATCATCTCTCTCTCTGCAACAAGTGAGGACACAGCAAGAAGGCAGCTGTCTATAAGACAAGAAGTGGGCCCTCACCAGAACCTGACCCTGATCTTGGACTTCCCATCCTCCAGAGCTGCAAGAAACAAGTTTCAGTGGATTAAGCCTCCCATGCCTAATATTTCTTACAGCAGCCTGGGCTGATTGCAATAAGATTCTTGGTATTCAAGAGTTCTATATAATATTCCTAACTTCTCACAAGTTCTAAAAATAAAGAAGTGTTCCATCTTTTCAAGATAGGGCCCCTTTGTAGCTATATTTATAATACATCCGTGTTACAAATAGACAAGGATGAGTGGGAAGGAGACATTTAAAGTCAGACATTGAGATTTTCAGGTGGCTTTATTTTGCCCTACCTTCTACTTTACTCTGCCCTGTGTCCACCCTTTTCTTCAGATGTGAAAATTATTTGGACTTTATTTTTCTACTTGTCCAATTCTTTTAAGCTTTTTCAGCTGCTGTGTCGACCTGTTCTTGTCCTCAGAGGCATTTGGTTATTTTTTAAAAATGTTTCTTGCTTCACTGAAGCTTAGTGTGCTTTTTATGGTTTTATGGTTACCTTACAGGAATCTCATTAGAAAAGCACTTTAATATATTGCTTGGCAACCAGACATCTGACAATGTTCTAGTTCATTAGTTAGGAAACCTCCCCAAGCTTAGAGGAACGGACATTCTTCTGTGAATGGGGAAGCTTTGCTCAGCCCTGCCGGGCCAGGTTTATTTTAACGCATTCTAGGGGAGGAGAAGGTATCTTAAACCTGGCAAAATGAAAGTAACGCTGATTAAGAAAACAATGAAATGTTCTTAAAAAAGACATTCACTTCTACGGTATCTCTGGGGTCCTTTTAAGACAGAGCTCATGTTAGAAAATGGGCCTCCTCTAGTGGGCAAGAGGCTAGTTCAGCGGCCTCACAGCGGATCACAGATTGCACTAAAATGACCCTAATGAGGACAGACTTTTCAAAGCTATATTCACTTTACCATGAATAAATGGATTCAAGTCTTATTTGTGGGTTTTTAATTTTCAGCTTTGAATTTGCAAACCATCAAATTCCTTCAAAGCCCTGGTGTGCAGGGAAGGCTCTGAGTAATAGGATTGCCTGGTTTTGAAGGAAGATGCCCTCCAGCAAGGCACCAGGCTCTGAAATGTGATCAGTCAAGGGTCCGACGGGCACAGCTCCCCACACACACAGACTGTTTTCTTGTTGAGTTCCAACCAGATTTACTAACGTCTATAAAACACAACTCTACCCTGAGGTAATCTAGTGCATTCAAAGAAAGTAATGCTGTATTGTTTTAACACGGATTATGCCAGCCAAAGTCCAATTTAAATTCCTGAAGCATGACGGTCCTTGGGTGCTGGTGGCTGTTTTTCATGGGGGAGCCGTATCTCTTCTCTTTTAATTGAGGGACTTAAAAGAAGCAAGCTATCTCAAAAGGTATTTTAAAAGAGCTCAGTCCAAGGACCTGGTTGTCTGTTAGAAATGCATAGATAAGAATAAAAAGTAGAAAGAGCTTGGTTATTGGAATGGCATAAATAGGACAGAGGCAAGGAGTGCTGTAAAGAAGGGTCTTCCTCCAACTTTAAGAGCTAGAAGGAGGGCAGGGAAGGGTTGGACGGAGCAGATTATGGCCCTGGACTCAGGCTGCAGGGGAGACGTGAATGCTGTGAGGAGGTGGGACATGAGTGAGGCCTGGTGCTTTGGAGCTGGCCTAAGTGGGAAGCAGAATCAGATGCCGCATGGGGCTTCTTTTTCCTTTTTAACATCTTTGGAAGCAGGTGGGAGAGAGAAAGGGAAGAAGGGGCAGAAACAATCCAATGGTTTTCTCCTGGGTTGGAGATGCTCTTTCCAAAGAGGAAACTGGGCCTGGCGACTTGGAGACTTGCTTGTTCTTGCCGGTAGTGGCCAGGTGGGCTGCTGGCCCTGGCTGAGTCATGGTGTCCTCCTGTCCTGCCCCACTCTTTCTCCTGCCCCTCCCCTTTTCCTCCCCTTGGTGCAATTGTGACCACAGGGATCAGCTCCACAGAGCTGTGCTGAGGGTCAAATAAGAGAACACACTTTACAAAGTTCTCCATCAATGGGGGTGAGGGGGTGGTGGCCCCCCATCAATGGAGGTGGCCATGGTGGTGACAGTGCTTATGCCCTGGCTGGTTACTGTGAATCTGTAGAAGCTTAGGGAGCTGCCCTAAGGCCCATCCTACTCTGGCCTCATGAGCCAGAGATCTGGAGCAATTCTGAGACATTCCTTATAACCAGCTTACTTTCCCCAGGCAGGGTGCCTAATTCTTAGGGAAAAAATCTGTTCAAGAAAAGCCCTCCTGGGCGGCACCTATGGCGCAGTAGGGTGCCAGCCCCACATACCAAGGGTGGCGGGTTGGAACTTGGCCCCAGCCAAACTGCAAAAAAAAAAATGTCTGGGCGTTGTGGCGGGCGCCTGTGGTCCTGCAAGAGAATCGCCTAGGCCCAAGAGTTGGAGATTGCTGTGAGCTGTGACACCACGGCAGTCTACCAAGGGTGATAAAGTGAGGCTCTGTCTCGAAAAGAAAAGCTCTCCTAAGCAGACTCAGAGTTTTGAAAGTTCACGTGGACCTGCCTTTCTGAGTGTCCTGCTGCCCCCCCAGGGCCAAGCCTGCCATGGCAAGACCAGTGTGTCCCCCTTAGGCTGAGCTGACGCTGACAGAGACTAGCCTCTACTGCTGCACTGAGTGCTGGGGGGCCTGACGACCCATTGTGTGCCATTAGAGGACCCCCCACCCACGCGGTGACCACCCAGGGAAAAATAAAGGGAGGTCGTCTTTCTTGTGTGTTACAACATGGCCAGCGTTGGAGGTCCAGGGCCGCTTAGGCTAAGCCTAAGTGGTCAGGGGCCAGCTGCATTGTCAGACTGAAAGGGAACGTTCAGGTGTCATTACAGACAGAGGAAGGAGCTGGACATGCCAGGTGTAAAAGCCCCAGTGAGGGGCGGGGCTGATCCTTCTAACACATGCAGAACTCTCCTGATTGACAGAGGTGTGTGTGTCTTCAGGGGCAGCACTGACAGCATGAAACAGACTGATGAACCAGAAGGGGCTTTCCAAAGGCTGTTGAAGATTTTATTTATTTATTTATTTATTTATTTTTGGAGACAAAGTCTTAATTTGTTGCCCTCAGTAGAGTGCTATGGCATCATTGCTCACAGCAACCTCAAACTCTTGGGCTTAAGCGATTCTCTTGCCTCAGCCTCCCAAGTAGCTGAGACTGCAGGCGCCCATCACACCACAACACCCAGCTACTTTTAGAGACAGGTCTCACTTTTGCTCAAGCTGGTCTCGAACCCGTGAGCTCAGGCAATCCACCTACCTCAGCCTCCCAAGTGCTAAAATTATAGGCATGAGCCACCTTGCCTGGCCATGAATGGGCCTTTTTAATTAGAAGTTTTATTGCAATAAATTACATAATGCATCGCAATGTGTGTGTTGTACCATTCAATACTGATAACAAGATTGATCACAATTTTTTTTAAGATTTATCAAGCTTAATCAGTCAGAAGAATACCCTGGTGCATGCTGGTCATCTATCCTCCCACCAGTTCACAAGCTGGTTTGAGCTGTCATAGACATTTGGAAGAGAAAACAAAGGTCTCTTTATAAGCTTTTGGTTTTGCATTTTGCGTGTTTGATTTGAGAAAGCTCATGGTTCCCACCCACAGTAAGAGACTGAGAATGTTCCATCATTATAAACGTGGCCTGGGGCGTCCACCTCATTTAACTAGAGGATGATGCGGAGGACTGATGTGGGGACTGATTTCTTCCTCCCACAAACTAATCTTTCTAACTGGTTTGCACTTTTTTTCCTGTCCCCAGAGGAATTGGTTAAATGTGATTTTCAGCAGGAAATGTACTTTTTCTTTGGATTTGTTGACCACAATGGAAATGCACAAACAGAATCTGTGTTAAAAGAATAGGAAACGGGACTTTTTTTTTTTAAGTTGGGAGGTGAAAGGGTAGGAGAGAAAAAACAGCTCTGTCTAACATTGTGTATCTTTTTGGGTTTTGTTTTTATTTAAACCAGCTTCTTCTTTATAAAATTACTTTCTCTCTCTCTCTCTCTCTCTCTCTC
>CAUYTI010010813.1:0-55535 GCA_963575145.1 Galago senegalensis | reverse complement strand
CATTTTATCTCATTTCAAAAGAATTGCTTTCCAGCCGTAAATAGTGGTAAGCAATTTGCATGATTTTTTAAAAAGTGGGTTCCAGCATTTAACTGAGGTTAACTGCACTTCGTTTATTTCTCTTGACTCATGAAATATGGTTATTTGCTGAGCTTATTCATTTTGGGGCTTCTTTTGATTATTCCTTGCTGTAAAAAATGGAAACTGCCCTAGATTTGTACCATCTTATCTTTCCTACTTGTAGTGTAACCTGTCATTCATATATTTATGTTTTGCTATATAGGTTTTGAAATTATAGGAAATGTTTTATTAAAAAGCAGAAAAGATAAAATGCTATTAAAGTGGTTCTTTTCATATTTGTTTATTTTTTATTTATATGAGACAAGAGTCTCGCTCTGCTGCCTAGCCTAGAGTGCTATGGCGTGAGCCTAGTTCACAGCAGCCTCAAACACCTGGGTTCAAGTGATCCTCCTCCCTCAGCCTCCTGAGTAGTTGGCATTACAATCATGCATCACCATGCCCAGCTAATTTTTCTATTTTTGGTAGAAGTGGGGTCATCCTCTTGCTCAGGTTGGTGTTGAACCCCCTTAAGTCTCCTAGAGTGCTATGATTACAGGCCTGAGCCTCCGCACCTGGTTGTGATGGTAGACATTTTGAAAGCTTTCTTCCAAAATAGAATTTGATAAGATTACTGATCATTGTAATTTAACTTTTTAGAAGGTATTTATACAATTTATAATTGATAGAAGTACTTTATCTTCTAAAGTTCATAAACTCTTTTATCTTTGGTGGCAAGAGAAAAGTTTGGGCTTCTTACCTGTTGTGTCTTTGTTGGTATTATAGTGTTATTTAAGACATGTCCTAAATTTTGTGTATGCTGATATATCTTGTAGAAAAAGCCACAAATGAGTATAACACTACAGAAGATTGGAGTCTTATTATGGATATATGTGACAAAGTTGGAAGCACTCCTAATGGGTAAGATGCCCAGTCATGCTCAGCCAATGTCTAGACACTTGATAACCTCTGCCTCTTTTCATGATGTAACTTTAGAAGGAAAGTAGGATTTTATTATAAATGACCCTTGGACTCAGTGCCTGTGGCTCAAGTGGCTAAGGCGCCAGCCACATACACCTAAGGTGGCGGGTTTGAATCCTCAGCCTGGGCCCGCCAAACCACAATGATGGCTGCAACCAAAAAATGGCCAGGCGTTGTGCGGGCGCCTGTAGTCCCAGCTACTTGGGAGGCTGAGGCAGGAGACTCGCTTGAGCCCAGGAGTTGGAGGTTGCTGTGAGCGTGATGCCATGGCACTCTACCCAGGGGGATAGCTTGAGGCTCCGTCTAAAAATAAAATAAAATAAATGACCCTTGGACAACATCCTTTTATATGCAGATTTTCTTCCACTTTTGCTGTCTCTGAGATAGCAAGCCAACCTCCACCTTTTCTTATGATTTTCTTATCAACATTATTTTCTTCTAGCTTACTTTATTGTAAGAATACAGTATATAAGGCATGTCACATACAGAATATGTCTTTCTTTTCATTTCTTTTCTTTTTTTCTTTTTTTGAGACATAGTCTCACTCTGTCACCTTGGCTAGAGTGCTGTGCTGTCATCTTAGCTCACAGCAAGCTCAGACTCTTGGGTTCAGATGATCCTCCTATGTCAGCCTCCCTAGTAGCTGGGACTATAGTTGTCCCCCACAATGCCCAGCTAGTTTTTCTGGTTGGTTTTTTTTTTGTTTTGTTTTGTTTTGTTTTTTGAGACAGAGTCTCACTATGTCACCCTTGGTAGAGTGGTAGAGTGCTGTGGCATCACAGCTCACAGCAACCTCAAACTCTTGGGCTTAAGTGATTCTCTTGCCTCAGCCCCCCTAGTAGCTGGGACTACCAGCGCCTCCACAACACCTGGCTATTATTTGGTTATAGTTGTCATTGTTGTTTGGCAGGCCTCGGCTGGATTAAACTGCCAGCTTCGGTGTATGTGGCTAGCACCTTAGCCACTTGAGCTATAGGCGCCGAGCTCAGAGTCTCATTCTTAACTCAGGCTGGTCTCCTAAGCTCAAGGGATCCTCCTGACTCAGCCTCCCAGAGTGCTAGGATTACAGATGTGAGCCACTATGCCAGCCTCTTTTTCTTTTCTTCTTCTTTTTTTGAGACAGGGTCTCACTTTACCCAGCCTTTTGTGCAGTGGTGTCATCATAGTCCAGTGCGATCTCAGCCTCCTGTGGTCAAGTGATCCTCAGCCTCAGCCTTCTCAGTAGCTGGGAAGGCACACACTGCCACACCCAGCAGATTTTTTTACTTTTTGTGGAGACAAGGTCTTGCTATTGCCCAGGCTGCTCTTAAACTTTTGGCCTCAAGCGATTTTCCTGCCTTAGCCTCCTAAACTGCTAGGATTATGGGGTGAGCCATCATGCCCAACCTTAATTAACTGTCTGTCTTATTGGGAAGGCTTTTTGGTCAGTAGTAGACTATTAGTAGTTAAATTCAGGGATAGTGAAAAATGATACACAATTTTTTTGTTAAGGATATAAGTTTATTTATTTTTTTTTTTTTTTTGAGACAGAGCCTCAAGCCGTCCCCCTGGATAGAGTGCCATGGCATTACAGCTCACAGCAACCTCCAATTCCTGGGCTCAAGCGAGTCTCTTGCCTCCGCCTCCCAAGTAGCTGGGACCACAGGCACCCGCCACAACGCCCGGCTATTTTTTGGTTGCAGCCGTCATTGTTGTTTGGCGGGTCCGGGCTAGGGATTTGAACCTGCCACCTTAGGTGTACGTGGCTGGCGCCTTAGCCGGTTGAGCTATAGGCGCAGAGCCTCATTTACTTATTTATCATGTTATTCATCCATCCATTTATGGAGAGGCAGTGTGGAGTAATGGTTAAGGTCCAGGATGACTGAATTTGAATCTCAGTACTGTCACTTAATAGCTCAATGATCTTGAGCAAGTAACTTAATCCCTGTACTTCAGTTTTTTTCATCTGTAAACTGGGTATAAAAACAATACCTGCCTCCTAGGCTTTCTCTGAGGTCCAGATGGTCTAATGTATGTAAAAACCTTAGAGTAACAGAAACAAAAACAAAAAAGAAAAGAAAACCCTAGAACAGGGTCTAAGATATGGTAAGTGTGGCTCGGCGCCTATAGCTCAACCGGCTGAGGCGCCAGCCACGTACACCTAAGGTGGAGGTTCGAATCCCCAGCCCGGACCCGCCAAACAACAATGACGGCTGCAACCAAAAAATAGCCGGGCGTTGTGCCGGCGCCTGTGGTCCCAGTTACTTGGGAGGCGGAGGCAGGAGACTCACTTGAGCCCAGGAGTTGGAGGTTGCTGTGAGCTTTGATGCCACAGCACTCTGCCCAGGGGGACAGCTTGAGGCTCTGTCTCAAAAAAATAAAATAAAAGAAAATAAAAGAAATAGAGAGGATTTAGGAGTGACCCCCAAATGTTTTACTAGATCAGCTGAAGGGACAAAATTGCTATAGAGTGAAATGGAGGAAACAGGGAGGATAGTTAGTGGGTTTAGAAGTAGGGGAAGGTCAGAAGTAGAGCTATGTAAGAGATAACTAATAGACATCTAAGGGGGCAGAGTAAAGAGTTGCGTGCATTTTGGGTAAAGGTCCAAATGGGGAATATAAATCCAAAAGTTATTGGCATACAAATTGTATTTAAAATAATGAGACTGTACCAAGGTATAATGAGTAGAGGAATGTGTAAAGATTTAGAATTATTATGTCCTACATAAGAAGGAATAAAATATGGAAAAACATTTGTTTGTAGAAAGTTAAATGACTCACTGCAAGGACTTGAGAGAAAAGGTAGAATTAATCAACTTCAATATTTTCAAGTCTTCTCTAGTAATAGGGATATAAATAGAATAAACAATAAGAGATTTTCTCATGCCATAACATAATAATAAAAATAAGCATTTGCCCAAGGACCATTTTCAGTGTTTTTAAGCTAGATTCTCTTATTTTATCTGACAGTAATGGATGACCTATATATTATTATGTTACTGAGTGATGTTTTTTAAGTGACAGTCATTTCTCTAGGTTCCTAATGAATCAACTCATTACGTGAGACATGGTAAGTTAAAGGGGAAAGAAAAATCAGGCATCTATCTCGTCTTTCCTCTCGTTTTGTATCACAGGGTAACCAAATGATAAATGAGGGGGACGTTTTCCTTAGCAAGTTTATTCCAGCTGGTAATGGAGATGAAAATAGAATAAGAATATCACCATTTGGTATCTCCTAACTATTGGATCTAGGCATTGAGAATGAATGACTGCTAAAGTCAAATTCATGGAAAGAGGCAAAACAAACAATATATGCCTGGTAGAAATAGCCATGTCCAATGAAAGAAAGAAAAGGAAGAAAAGGAAGGGAGGGAGGGAGGAAAGAGGAAAGAAGGAAGGAAGGAAGGAAGGAAGGAAGGAAGGAAGGAAGGAAGTTAGTTAACTTGAATCTTGTCAAGCTGCAAGATCTAGCTACCAATTCATGGGAAATTCAGCAGTCTAGGGGATGAGTCAAACTGACCATTCAGAAAAGAAGAAGAAGGGACTAGTTTCATCTGAAGTGACATAAGCAATTTTGATAGAGAAGGTAGCATTTCAGTTAGACTCTGAATAGTATTTCTAATTTCAAAACGATGAGAGATTTGAAAGGGCTTTTCATGTTGAGGGAGCAGTCTGCACAGAGGCAGAAGGAGGCTGATAGGCTCATGACATGGCCAGTTTTCTGTGTGACTAAGAAGCTTGGCAGGAGAGTGAAACCTTAATACAAAGTGAGGTTGGGAGTGTGTGTCTGGGTGTGTGTGTGAGTGTGTGTTTTTCTTATTTAGTCTTTCTAAATTTTCTAACATTGGCAAGGAATTATTATGTAATAAATATATATATTATCATATAAATTCAAGTTTTTTGATGTAATTAAATAAAGGGAGCTTTGAGCCAAATAGTGAAAGACTTGGATTGCCATGATCAGATTATCGGACTTCTTCCCTTTCACCAGTCTCGGTTGTGCAACTAACCCTATATTTGACTGCAACTCTGTTCTGTTAAGTACTGATGCTAAGGGTTGCATCAGACATCAATTTTAGAAAAAAATTAAGTCACTTTTCCAGAAAAACAAAGTCATTACCATTACTGATATTTTCAATTTGAAGCCCGATGTATGAAGTTCTAAGTTCCTGCTCTGTCTTCAGGGAAGTATTCCAAGTTCATTTAATGTTCATGCTAAGAAACTATAAAATATACTGTGAATGTAAAAGTCAATATAGTTTGGTATATATTCCATTAAGACAGATATCAAAGGTATGGCTTCATTTCCAAACTGCTATTTGTCCTCCAAACGGGGGACAGTTTACTGCCTGACAATTGATGAAACACTTCCCGTTTAATGGACCGAGTAGACCCAAACGTGGACAAGAAGATGAAAAATGGAGGAAGTGATTAGCTGGGAAGAGAGGAATCATCTAAAGGACTTGAGAGCTACAAAGATTTGAGAAAAACACAGGGCTCTTGATCTCTGATTCCTAATAGAGGGAGGCTACCATGAGGGCCCTGTTGGCCACAGCAGGTCAGCTTAGTCTGCTACCCAGTGTGTCTAAAAGCAGACACCCTCCAAAGAGTATAAACAATTTTTAGCTGAAGAATGGAATCATGATCTGTTTAGAGAAACTAATTGAAGCTCAAGGGTATTATTTAAAATCAAGAAGTCTGGGTCCAAAGGGATATAGATTAGATACAAAAAGAAGCAAAAAGACCAGAAGACACAAGGGATCATCAGAATTCTTGAAGCCAGCAAGGATGCTGAGAATCCTTCCTCACTGGGTATTTCGACAAGAAAGAATGTTTTGCTAATTTAAAGAAGCAATAAATTTAAATGTAATGCATTTAAAGAGGCATTAAATAAACCCATACATTTTGGATGTCTTACTTTAGGAAAATTCATCCAAATTTTGTGCTTTCTCCTCTTTCCTTACTCTTATTAATTTGATGGAAGGCAATTCACTTTTGTAAGTATCTCGTCATGTGTGAGTTATTTACATAATATGAAATTATCCATCGACAGAAGCAATGAACTCCCTGTTGACAGTACCATACATCCCTTCATCCCACAAGTATTAATTGGGTACATACGCTTGGAAATCTCTGGCATAACTGTAGGGTAGGCAAAGGTGAGGAGTAAAGCAGATACCTGTATACCTGTGTTCTCAACACACTCTAGTTGAAAGGTGTGAACATTAAATAAACAACAAGATGGTAAAGACTCAAGGCAGAATCTCAGAACCTTGGGATGTTATTAGGATCGGGTGGTTACTATAGATTGTGGTGGTTAGGAAAGATCTTTGAAGATGCAGCATTCAAGCTGGATCCTGAACTTTAAGAACAGTTGGCTGGGAGGATTGGGATCCGGCATCAAGAAAAGGACAGGAAATAAAAGCAAGACATGGGTTGTGTGATCTGCTACCTTGGACAGAGTTTGGGGAAAACCACAGGTGTTTGAATGTAATCTCACATATATTTTATGCTCCTCTTTTCAGAAAATCTCCAAAAGAAAAATACCCACAAGGAAATTTTTAAAAGTTTGGAATCTTCTCTAACAGAGAAGCATGAAGAAATCTACCACTAACTTGAAAGGAAGAAATAGATTTCAGTAGGGGAAAAATAGATGACGCCAACAAGTTTTTCTTGTACCAGCTGAGCTTTTATAGGTGGATTTGATACAGGCTACATCCCCCACATGCCTGAATGAAACAAACGAGAAATGCAGGAGATGAAGGTACAAATCCAAGTTCCCTTTTGCAACAAGATGGATTCCATAAGTCTTTGCTACTTTCTTCATTTGAAAACTCATCCATATTTTATCCCCTTTCATAAACAATGTTTAGATAAACCCAGTGAATAATGGAGTTGAAAGGGAATTTTAAAGATCATCATGTGCATACCCCTTGCTTCAGGCAAGATTGCAGTCATGCCCACCCAAGAAGCAGTCTTCTCTCATGTCAGGTTATGTTCTGGACGATGTTTATTTTTTCCAGGGGGAGTTGGAGTGGAGAGAAGAGTAATGAAGAGTGTGTTTGCCTTGAAAGCATAAGCAAAGTTATTTTTAATGTAAGGGCCCTCCCCTTTCTGTAATGCCAGGGGCAGAATATTCTCCAAACGCCTTATACACTTACTTTCAGCTTTAAGTGTATTTGTGCAAATCTCATGAATCATCAAGGCTTTTGAAAATATTTATAGGGAGAGAAACTCTACCCTTTTCATTAGAGTGAGTAAAACTCACATTTGTATCTTGCTATTGTTTAAGGAGAACAATGGATGGGTGGATGAAAGAGAATGTCAGCTGGATCAACAAACAGCTGTTCCAACAGAAGTCCTGCCATCTTATACAGCACAGCCGTATTAATTGCTGCTTTCTCTGGAGTCTCTAAAGATGTTCAATAATTAGAGAGGACCCTGATTAACCATATCCAAAAGTTAGGACTGACTTTTTACTGTACTGCAGTGGACATTTCTCTTCCAGAGAAAAAGCAATAGGCATTAAAAGCTTTCTTTATTTCATCTGCAGAAAAGACTCCACCACCTTTCAAGGCAATGCATTCTAAAATCTCCTTCAGATGATCTAATTGAAACTTCTGCTTTGCAGCATAATTTACTGTCATTTCATCCAGGCTTCAGTGGAAGCAGGAACTCTCATTTTGCATGTAAATATACCTCTCATAATATGTACAATCTCTTGACGTATTACTTTCTTAAGGCCAAGGAAATAAAATTTCTTCTGAAGGCATCTTGGTATTCAATAAAAGTTATAGTAATTGGTGACAGTTCTGTGTGAGAATTTTGGCTCTAACATTAAACTGTATGGCCAACTTAGTTATTAACTGTGATGCCCAGTTCTTCTACTTTCTCAAAAGCTTGTGGTGACCCTCTAAGGTGATAAACCATAAAAATCATTTATAACAGCATATTAGATAATTTGTACCATTGCTTATATACCTTTTTTCTTTATCAATGGATATTTTTACCTGTTAAACTATAGAGAATAGTCATAGGGTCTGTTGTATTGAACTATAAGGGCTCTAAGTAATGGAAAGATAACTAACTCATGTATCAACATTTCACTAACAATAAAGCATAAATATTGTGAATTTATATTCTTCTTATTACCCAAAATGACTCACAAAGCACTTTCTGAAGTCTTCTTAAAGCCTTTCCTAATGTATATTCAGAGATAATTTTCATTTTGCTTACATAGTAATTATAAAAAATATTAAATTTTATCTTCATTCTTCTCAAATTTCTAAGGCATTTTGAATACAGTAGAAACTCTGCCAGTTCACTGCCCAAAGGACTGTAACAAAATGGTTAACACATGGAGGTGATCAACCTAAGGAACTAGGCCTGCCATACTGATATGCACATGAGGTACATGCCAGTCTATGAAAATTGGGTCAACTTAAGGAAGTAGTCAATACAGAGAGGGGATCAACTAGGAAGGGTCTATTGTATCAATTTTTTTCTCTTAGAGTCAGTTAAAATACTATTGGTTAAAACAATATTCCTGGTGACCATTCTGTCACTCAAGTCATAAATTCATATAGGAGGAGGATTATTGTAAGTACCAATTTGGGGAGTAAAACACTTGATATACTCTATACATATAACACCTAAAATTGTGATTTGAAATCAAATTATCTTGTACTCATGAGTCATGCCTCAATAATACTTCTCACCTATAATGTCCTAGAGCTGAGGTAAGAAACCTGAACATATTCTTATAGACTTCAGTGAAAAGGCAGGGGGAGAGGGATGCAAGCATGTAAGTTATAATACAATTTGGCAAATGTTTAAGCAGATGTAGAAACAAAGTACCAAGAAACTTTACTGTAGGCAATTGGCTCACATCTGGGTGATTCTCAGTCTCCTCATTTGTAAAGTGGAGATTTTCTAACAAGAAACTTATAGGATTGAGGTTATAGGGGGTGTTATGGAGTTTCTCTTATTCTAGAGATCCAAGATTCCTGATAATAGAAGGGCATCCTGGACAGTTATCACCACAAGCATTTTAATTCAAGGTCATCTGAGTCTTTTGGTTCTGCTCTTGGAATAAAGTGCAAGTTTTCTGCCATGATTTCACCTGCTTTCTGCTACCCCCTTCCCCCTGGATCTCCTGCCTCACTATCCCCTACCTCTCCTAAAGATGAAGGAGGCAAAGCATTCTAATCAGGGGAAGACCATATGCAAGAAAAGTCACAGAGACACAAAACTCCTAGCATATTAAAAATATATGGAAATCTAAAGTAGGTAAAGAAGACAGGAGCCATGTGAGGTGCAGCAGGAGATGGCCCAGAGAGATAGGTCAGAGTGAAAAGACAGACAACTTCTGTTTTATAGACAACAGAAACTAACAGAGGAATTTGGTTCTTCAGTTGTTTTGTCTTGTTTTTATGCAGAAACAAGATCTCATTTGATTTATTTTTGGAAGATGACTGTGATGATGGTGAAAAAGGAAGAATGGAAAGGTTAGCAGGTGGGAGGTGAGACCACTTCACTGTGGAACAATTCTAGGGGAGACACGGTAAAAGCTCTACACAAGTTAACATTAAGTTAATCTTCTTACCACAGAGTCAAATAAGAAAGTGTTTAGCCAATTATGTGCAACCACACAATTAACATTAATCTGTCACAAGAACATGTTTCAGAAACATCAGGCTTGGAAGAGCCATAAAAGGCATTCCTGTAATTCCCCATGTCATGGTTTAATCTTCTCTACTTTGGGATGTTAGGTTGCAGAACCCAATTCCTGGGTTAAATAATGACTGCCTGAATTTACTATCCACATTTCCAAAGAAGAGACATAAATCTGGTCAATAATATTTGAAGAATTCCTTTACTATATTAGCTTAGAGAGCCCTGCTCCATCCATCTCTTGACAATGAGACTGAATCCCATTACACTAAAGGCTGTCCCAAAAGTCATCAGACATCAGTGGGAAATGGGAAGTTGTAGTTAAATGTACCTTTATTTACAAAATGTCTATTAAAAATTTTACATAATATTCTTTATGTGTTGGCCATCCCTTTCTACATACACAAAATCTTATCTCCCAGTCACAGCAAATACTTGCCAAAATATCTGTTGTTATGCAAGTTTTTTAAATTTCTGCACTTTATCAGAAAATTGTCTACAGGAAGACTCAGAGAGCAATACCAAATTCAGCCTATTGTGGAGGCCACACCATTTTCACTTGGTTTAGAGTGTGACTATTACACACCGTTTGAAACTTCAAAATCTGGAGTTCCTCTCACATAAAGAAATAAAACCTGAAGTCTGTTGTATTCAAGGCTCTGTCAGTTGCTGAGAAAGCTAAGGGAATAATATAAGGATTGCCACAGTCATTTCACTCCCCCTGAAGTAATAGTCAGCCATCATCTAACAATAGGCCGCTGGGGTTAGACTGTGGATGGCCTGCTGAGATGGTCCAAACTTAGCCTAGGCTGGGTCAATCAATATCTTTATTGATGGGTCAGCTTCACTGGTGTTAGAATAGTGCATGAGTCTATTAAGATTCATCAAGATAATTACTCTTTACTCTTTATTAAAGTAAAAGTCTTCTTTTTCAACCTTCCCCTCTATTAACTAGACATTCTCTCCCAACAAAGCACTTACATGTTACTTGGAAACAAATGTCTATTTAATTTTTTCCACTACTAACCTTCAGGACAACTATAGATGTTTGACAGTGTGTAACTTAAACATATCTGTGGAGCTTAGCATATTTCCCCCAAGAAGCAATTGGGGAGAGTGGAAAGGAAACGTATTTCTCAGCAGTCGATCCATACCTAACTGCCTACATCTCTGCCTCCCTCTTCTTCTTCCTCTTACAATTTAAAATGAAGTATACACCTAGTTTGGGCAATCTGTGAAGAAATATAGAAAAGTAGAATGACTAAAAAAAATCAATCTATAATCACAGGTTCAGAGCAGCTTCATAGAGTACTTTTTTCTATGAATAAAATGTTTAAGTATTGTTGGAATTTTTTCTTTGTCTCGTTTTCAATGCATGTAAACCATTATGATCGAAACTAACTTATTTTAGTTGAGAATTTTGGGGGGTTGTATCTGACAAAAACTCAAATCAAATTAGCTTAGGCTAAAAAAAATAATAATCATCCTGTCATTCATGTAGCTTAAAAAACAGGAGTGGATCTGGTGTTTTTTTCAATTATTACAAAAAGGAAACCTTCACATAATGCATTAAGGGGGAAAGTTTTGACATCCTGTCAGTTTTGGACCCCAGAGAAATGGGAGACATTCTGGCTTCCAGAAAGAACTCTGGTTGATCCTGGATCAGTTTCAACACTGGGGCAGAGTACTATGACTGACATCTCTAAGAACTATCCGAAGTTTAGGGAGAGCAATTTCCAAAACAAAGGTAAGGCACTATTTCTGTGGAAACAGCTAGCAGGTATTGTAGATGGCTTCTAACATCAAAAACCATTAGTTTTCCAGGAAGTGAGAATGCTCCTTATCCTAGGATCAGAGAAAGTGACAGGACTTCATGAGGTACATTTTGAAGTAGACTTTCTGCCCTTCCTTGGAAGATTCTAATTTATCTCTTCTTGCTTCTGCAGCTGTCAATCTCTGTATTAGTGAATCAATGCTTACAGATAAAAATGTTGTATGCCTTACGTGTGTTAGATCAGAAAAAAAAAGATTAAGGATCAATTGTTCATCTACTAAGTGATGAATCAAAATTTACATACCAGGGCGGCACCTGTGGCTCAAAGGAGTAGGGCGCTCACCCCATATGCCAGAGGTGGCAGGTTTAAACCCAGCCCTGGCCAAAAACTGCAAAAAAAACCCCACAAAAGTCTACATACCAATTGATCTCTTGCTGCAGACTTAGTTTGTCTATATTATTTTAACAGTTTAAATAATACTACTCTTGTACATAAGGAGTTTTTAAGATTGAGAATTATTTAAGATCAATTTCTCAAAGTAGAATACTAGCTTAAAGGGTATTGGTCATTTTAAGATCCTTAACACACACTCCTTGGTAGGACTACAACAGTATTTTATTGGTTGCAGTTTTCTTATGCTGGCTGGACCAGCTAGCTCAGTTCGGCATTAATCGTCCAGCTTTCTGCTTCTATCAGCCCTCTTATTTACTATTGTAAGCACTAAGTACAATCCCTACCATGAAATGCATTCAACAAATAATTCTCCATGTTGAACAAGAAGCTGCTGAACATCAGGGATTTTCCTAATTAAGCTGTATTTTAAATAAAGGAGTAAAAAGGAAATGTTCCTTGTACACACAAGGACGACACTAAAGATTAATGACTGAAGGAGGACTGTAACTCACCTCATTCATTAAATATAAAGGGTAATTTAAATTTTACCTGCCTGTCTACTCCTGGAAGGAACTTAACCTGCTCCATATGTCAGAAGATTAAGCAAACCAATATTTATGGAAAGAAGCCACTTGGTGCATATAGTAGAAAGAGTTCCAGCTCTGGAGCTGTGATACATAAGCTCCAGTGGAAGCTCTTAACCTCTCCAAGTTTTAGTTTCCTTGTTTGATCAACAGAGTTAAGAACGCTTCCTATCGCTGCTTCTTTGGGCTGCTGTGAGGAGTGAAAGGCCTAGTGAATGAGCAAGTTCTCTGTGAATTGTAAAACTCTGCACAGATACGTTACTCTTGTCATTGTTCGTACAAGTTGTGAAGAAATGTTTTTAAATGATCTGAGGTTGTAGAATTCTTTAAAAATATAATTCAAGGGCGGTGCCTGTGGCTCAAGGAGCAGGGCGCCAGCGCCATATACAGGGGGTGGTGGGTGGTGGGTTCAAGCCCGGCACCAGCCAAACAGCAAAAAAAAAAAAAAAAAAAATGTAATTCAAGTTATGATCTCTCTTTCCAGAAACAAGGTGCTGATCTCTCTTTCCAGAAACAAGGTGCTCCTACTTTAAAAATTATGTATAACTTCAGGAAGTTTATGACATTTCTGAACTCAAGGTTACCTGGTTGTTAGGTCAAGAATTATGGGCCTACACCAAAGAGAAACCCAAGTATATTCCAGTGAGTGTGCAGGGAGTTAGAGGAAGGGGAAAAGGGAGAGTGATTGGCAAATTCTCACCTAATGTGCACGATAGGAGGGCAGGTATTCAGCACACCCCGGATGAAAGGCTCAAATACAACCTGAACTTTAGAAATGAAAACAATGTAACCTAAATATTTAAAAAACTAAAAATAACTGTGGGCCTAAAATATCCTGATATTTTAAAATTATAAGCTTTTTCAATTATCAGAAAATTATACCACAAACTCGTGTGTACCCATCACAGACACGTAAAAACTGTTAGCATTGTGACATATTTACTACCTATCTTTCGTTAAGAAACATTTCATTCTAGAATGTTTTATGAAAATAAATCTACAATGTTGCCTCTGCTCACAAGCCACTTTCAAGCTAGTCAGATAGACGTCTGTAAAGTTAGAGGAAACAGGATGTGTTAATTATGAAAGAGCGTGAAGAAGAAAGATGGCCGGGAAAGCTGGAGTCAACCAGGCCATCATCATGGAGGAAGCTCTATTTGAGATAGCTTTTAACAAAGGGCAAAAGTTGTATGGGTGAGAGATATCTGGCACACAGCAGGATGTCAAGCAATATGTGTTAAATGAATAATTAAATACATGAATGAATAGAAGGATGGATGGATTTATTTCTTCAACGCCTGTTATGTGCTATGAACGATGCTAGTTCTTGGACGTATAAATAAATTAGACATGTTTACAGCCCTAGAGATCATGCTATAGAGAAAAACAATAGAATTTTATAAAATGCAGTGCTGGGGGGGGAGAAGAGAGAATAAACAGAGTTTCTGAGGAAGTATCATTTGATTTTGAAGAGAGAGGAGCATTGAAGGTGATACGACAGCGTTTGGAAAGAAATTGAGATCTGAAACAGTATGCCAGGAGTACAGGAACGAAATAGGGGGACAGAGAAAACGAGCAAGAAAAATAACTTCATCCTGAAGATAAATTCAAACTTGCTTGATGGCAAGAATAACCAAATGTATTCTCATTCAAAGACAAATTCCCAGCCTCCTTCTCCCCAAATTCCCATTCAGGAGACCGATGAGAATGCCATGGTTCACTCCTGTCTTCGGAAATTGTTATCCTTGAGCAAGTTTAGAAAAGAATACTGGAAGTAATAAATACCCAGCCAGGGGTTTTAAGCTGTGTAAAAAGGTATGATCAGTCCTGGAATTTGCAATCATTTCTCCTATGACAGTGTGGATTCAGTAGGTGAAGAGTGAAATAGGAAAATAGTATGATGCCCGTTAGTAACTCATAACAAGGGGCAACAGCTTTTTTATATCTAGCTAATTCCTTCGAGTGTCATTTCTGCCAGCTCACACCAGGGCAGATAAGACAATACCGGCCCTTCATGAACTCCGCCTGCCTCCGTTTTCCAAAGCTTTGGCCCTTGGCACTATTTGTTTTAACTTCTGTTTGATCTTCTCAGGTCATCTCCACATTTACCAGATCTGGGACCTCACTAAGAGGTGAAAGAGCTTTTATTTACAACCCCAGATCAATTTATTAGTAATCCTTGAAACTTATTTTTTATGGCTCAAGATTCTGCTTACATTCACGTCTTAAGCAGGTAAACAACAATGATGGGACAGAGTCAACCAATTCTGTTGTTTATTTGTGCAACAAGTACTGTCCCTCATATCCTGGGCACTAGGCGAGGTCCTGGCAACACAATGAATAAAAACAAAAGTTTCTGCTTTTCTAGAGCTCAGAGTTAACAGGGGGAGGGAAGAAAGAAATTTTTAAAAAAAGCTGTACAGAGTAGAGAGAAATAAAGCATTGGGGGGGCACAGAGAATGAAACGATCTGGTACTTATTAGTGAGGTCAAGGAAAGTGTCACAGAAAAGGTGACATTTGAATTGAATCTGGAAGAAATAATTGAAGGTTTCAAAGTAAAAGTGGTGGGTGGGGAGAGGAGGAAATGCCTACATTCCTGCTATTCTCTATTAAATACTTGTGTTTACCAGCTTCTTTTATTTTGATATATTCCTGATCCTTGTTAGACCTTCCCCCTAGATATTTATGATCATTTATCCTGTCTGCTTCATAGTTTTAACTTACACCAAAATAGGATCCCTGACCTTCCCCTGGGTTTAAGCCAGGAGAAGTATACAAACTCACCCAGTTCCACCTGAACATTCTATCACTATTGTCTGGGTCTTGCTTTGAAAACCAAACCTGAAACCGGATAATTTTCACAGAGTTTCAAGTTTCACCATCAACAATTCACATGATACCAGCTCCAATTCATGTATAATATAAGCAGGTGTAAAATTTCAGCCACAAGTCACTATGGACATATGTGGGACGAGCCTTGAACTTGGCTTCACCAAAACGATTTGAGCTTCTACAGAGAAAATATTTCCATTTGTCATCACTGCAAGTATCCTCACCTCTGACACATCCAACCAATGGCCACTGGTCTAATTGTGGGAAAAAAAAAAAAAAACCACTTCCTGATTTGCAAAGCGCAGACAACAGATGCACCATCTCCAAACTGACAGCCTGCTATGTCGAGGCATAACAATGGCCAGCCACAAGGCTCAGTGAAAACTAACAACGTTTTAAAATATTGGGAGATGATGAATTGGACCTGCAAAGGGGACTTAATATGTAATTTTTAAAACCTCTCACATAGGAGAAAACTTTCTAACTTATAGCAGTGTAGAAAGTAATGCAATAATATGTTTGATTTTAAAGTACTTCAGGATGTATTAGCGTAAGCACTTAGCGATTCTCTCAAACCTATCATTCTGCAGCAAGCGTATAGATTTTTTCAAACCTATCCATTTCCACTTATGTTGGGCTGCAGCTGATTGCTTTAAATGCAGGGTAAGTCCTACAAACTCTTTTATTTTCTGTACACTCAAGTCTCTTGGTGCCAGTCTGTTTTCATGTTTTTTAATTAAAAAGAAAATACTTGAATTTCTGCAAGTTTTCATAACCTGTGCATATTAGCCTGGTTCTGAAAGTATTTCTTTTCTGAATTTCTGAAAAATAGCCTTTTAACACTTTACTCTTTTCCTCCAATTCTCTTGGGATCCTGATTGACTTTACATTCAAAAGGGCAGAACATTTAATCAGATAATAAATCCACAGTTAACCTGGAAAGGCTTATGCTTAACTAGTCTTGACAATGTTTGAGTTCAGCTATTCTGCTGTGGGGAGTAATACTTGAGAGCCAGGTGGAGAAAAAGGGAATACACTCACCAGGGAAAAAGAAGAGAAAGGGAAAAAAAGGCTTGTTTCCTTAAAGAAAAAAATGACAGGAAATGATGGTAAACTTCAGAAGTTTTATAAAGACTAAGTACCATACGTGAATCTGAGAAACTCAAAATTTAACTAAACATGAGAAAAGGTAGTTATTGGAAAAGTAAATGTAGGTTTAGCACCAGTGAGCAGAACCTCAGAACATGAGCCCGAGGGCCTGTCTCGCCCCCATCTCCATCTGACCATTGGCAGAGAGCACAGGGAGAAGGGAAAGCATCCCAGAGGGAGGCAGCACAGCCCTGCGGGAGCCAGCCCACAACAGCGAAAGAAGAGGTCATTAACTTCTGAGTCACTAACTTGGGTGTACGTCTAAATCACCCAAGGAGGTATTTGTAAAAATACACATGCCGAGACCGCTAAGCTGAGACTGTAATTCTGATCTGTAAAGCGCAGACTGTACTCAGCACCCTTAACACAATAATTTGGTATCTTTTTTCACCCGCAGTAATTCTCCCAAGCCATGGCTAACAATGATTCTTAAATTTCTGCTGCCACTACATCCACAGATTTCATTAACAGCCGATGCAGCCTCCCTACAGATTCATACCAGCCCCCGAAAGATAATGAAAATATCTGAATCTTTAGGTGTATAATTTTCTAGACCTGCCATAACAAAACACCACAAACTGAGTGACTCCCAAAACAAGGTATTGGCAGGGTCAGAAGCTGTGAGGGAGAATCTGTCCCACGCCTTTCCCAAGCTTCTGTGCATTTGTTGGCAGAATGTGGCATACCTCAATTTTGTAGCAGCCTAACTACAATCTGGGCATAGCCTTCTCCCCTTACATTCCTTCCTGTGTCCCAAATTCCACCTTTGACATGGATGCAGTGCTGTGGGATTCAAACCTATCTTCCTGTCCTCATCTTAACCTGATCATCTGCAAATAGCCCATTTCCAGTGAGGTCACCTTCGCAGGTACTAGCGGTTAACGTTTTAACATCTTTTTGGTGGGGACATGATTCAGTCCATGACATGGGTTCTTTCATTCATTCAAACAACACGTATTTATGGATCAGAATCTATCTATGAGTCAAGAACTGTCCTAGGTAATGGATGTACCAAAATTAACAAGGCAACTCAAAATGATCGAGCTTTTCTACCAGAAGTTGTTATCAGAATATACAAAGGGTGCCAAAAAAAGTACAGGCATTTTAAGAAAGAAAGAAAAATGTATTAGATTTGTAATACTCATATCACGTATGAGTTCTGCAATCACAAGAGATAAAAAATGTGATATGCAAGATAACAAATATTACCAGTATACACTGAGCATTATAATTTTAATACAGTGTTTTCCTTTCTTAAAAATGTGTATATGGTATTTTTTGCCACCCTCTATTATACAAATAATGAACACACTATATTTCTAAAGAAGGAAGCTCATTCATCCATTTATTGATAACTTGTATTATTCAGAGGATTATGTTGGGAGCCGTATATGAAATTATAAAACATAGTCCCTGCTTTGGGGATGTTTATTCCCTAGCAAAGGAGACACACACACATATATAGAAGAGAGAATTGACCAGTATTTGCACCATGCATGTAACGAGAGGGGGATGGATATTATCGGAAATCAAAGGAGGAGCATCTAACCTAAGTTGGAGGAGTCAGCAACTGCTTCCCAGGGCAGGGCATGCTCGCTATTTGTCTTGAAAGATATGTAGAAGTTGGGCCAAGGACTGAGGTTGTAAGTGTAGTCCAGGTGTAGTAAAAGCAGGGAGGTAGGAAAGCATTAAACATTTGGACAATTGTTTGCTAATCAATTAGTGAGAGAAAGGGGCAGCATAGCCATAGGGATGGGTCAGGAGAAAAGATCCTATATGGTGCCTGGGAGTCGCCATTTATCTAGGAGTTAGTGGGGTCAATAGAGGAGAATGGCTAAGGGGCTGGACACGTGTTTCAGGAAACTCATTTTAAGAACCCTGCGGATAATGAGATGGCAAAGAAGGCAAGACTAGAGGCATAGAGGCTGCTGTGACCATCCAGAGATAAAAGAAGGAGGACCCACCCTAGGACAGTAGCAGCAGGACAGATAGAAAAGAAAGATAAAACTTCAGAAGATGCAGGAGGGAGATCAAATTTACAATGACCAATTTCTTTCTTTCTTTTTTTTTGTTTGAGAGTCTCTCTTTGTCACCCTCAGTAGAGTACTGTGGCGTCATTGCTCACAACAACCTCAAATTCTTGGGCTCAAGCGATTCTCTTGCCCCAGCCCCCCAATACAATGACCAATCAAATATGAGGGTGGGGATGGACAAAAAGGATAAACCTAGAACACATGATATCAGAGAAGTTAAATTTTGTTCTCTACTTACAAATGCTTTGAATACTTGCTCGCTGGTATGCATTTTCTTCCATGAACAAGAAAGTGCTCATCCCTTAAAATTCAGTCCAACAGTTCATCTGAAAGCTTCTTGGTTTATCTTTCCCTTCTCCCCCCCCATACTACTTTTATGCACATATTCTTGTGAACCGTCTACAGACATTTTTTTAAACAGCACACATCCTCAGCACCAGTGCAGTGATAAAATTATAGTAGAGTCTGAAAAAACATTGACTGGATAATTTAAGGCACTTTTCATCTAGAACCATGTAAGTTTGGTGATTTGAACAGTTTTCTATGAAAATAAATAAATGGTAAACTCTGTATTGCTAGAAGAGTTAAACTATAGGTATCTGGAAATTTTGGTAGTTCTGGTGAAATGAAGGGTCATGTTCTGGTATACTGGATAGCAGTTAATTAGCGTTAGTACATAGTTGTTACGTGTTAGCACTGGATATAGATACAGTAAGATTTCTGGCTCCTACTCCTTTCGTTTTGGGACTTTATCAAGCTAGACTGCAGGTGTAGGTCTCTGCTTGTATTGCAAATGGAAATGGGTTGAACACACCCATTCAAAACACAGCAGCACGGGTCTCCTTTATTAGTATTTTTTTTCTAGCACATCATCCGTGTGAACGGGCTTCATTCATGCCCCTACTCTTCCTCTGCAGTTGGGATTTTAATGTGTTAATGAAGTTAGTCAGTTGGTGAAGAAACGAAAACATTCTTCCAATGGTTAATGCTGGAAGTATCTTCCCCCCAGCTTCTTTGAACTTTGGTTTCAAACTCATTACAGGAATCTATGAATGAAATGAAAATGTTTTGAAACACAAGTTTCTTTAATAGCCCAGGCAATCATCAGCAAAATGCCGACTTTACAGGTATCATTTTCAGTAAGGGTCAGGGAAATTCATTCATTAGAATTACGGGAGATAAAAATTTAAACGTCTCTGTAATATTTATAGGAAAAGTGTCATCAGTATAAAGCGGCCTTAAATCACATTCATTCATTATTAAGCACTCCTCTACATTTCTGAGTGAAGTTTCTAATGGGATGAAATCTCCTCAGCTCCAATAACATCATAACTATCTATTTATAGCCAAGTTGTCTTTGGTTATGGAAGTAAGTGCCTTTTTAGGTTGGGTATTAAAACAGGTTTTCCCTTTCATGGGAGGCATCTAAGTTTAAATGCATGTAATCCATGACTTAGTAAACAGGACAGCTCACTAAAATTGGAAGCCCCTACTAATTATAATTATATAATGAATGCAAGCACAGTACTCCAGGTGCAGCCTTTGATTGAATTTGATTTTGTTTTGTTTTTTAAGGGCTAGAGCTCCACTTTCTATATAGAATGAAAAGAAAAAGCAGAGAGGCACAGGCTTGTAGGTAGTACATGAAAACCAGCTTGAATGTGTTTCCCCTTTCCCATGAAGCACTCTGGAGGTCAAGTAGACCATTCCATTCTCTCTTTATATCATTAAAGATCAATTATCATCCTATTAATGTTCATTTCCTTCCCACACATTCCTGAGCTTCAGACCATAATAGCCCCCTTACAGCTATCACTCATACTCTGATAACATGCTGTTTAAACACACAGAACCAAAGACAGACCAGGGCATCCGTTCCATTCCTATTCATAAATGATATCACCTATGTAATTATTTGCTATTCAATTTTCAAAATTGCGACTTTTGCTGAGAAAGCCTCAGGGTGCAACCAAATCATTAATTATGATATGTAAAATATTTAACGCCAATGACAGCACTAGTGAAACATAAGAAGAACACAGCAGGGGCAGAGCTTAAAAATAGCAATAAGCAACATTCTTTGCCTGCACTTTGCTATCCCAATTATAAAGTAACTCAGGCATGAGCAAGGATAATTGAGTCATTCCCCCACTTAGTTCTGAAGTTGTAGATCTCGCCAGATACCAGCATTCATCAGGGTTCCTGAGGATCTTCTGTAAATATACCCGGAGGCCTACAAATGGTAAGTGAGAAGAGTCATGAAACACGCCCTCACCCCTCACGGGTTTGGTAGGAAACAGTTAATTTCATCCTATATGCAGGACCCTTTCTTAGACTTATTTAACATATCTGCTAAATATTTATCTCATGGAAAAGTTTAAGATCCAGCAACCTAATCAAAGAATTTTAAAAAAGAATAATTATAAAGGGGGGGAAAAGTGGATTGATCGGTCAGTCTAGAATGAAAAAAATAAATAAAACATGGTAACGAGAGGATCTAAATGACAAATTCCAGAGAAACAGAAGCAAGAGAGGTTATCTGCTACCCTAATGATGCTTCCAATGTTTCTGATTACTATGGATTCAAATGATTTTACTCCAAGTGTTGTGGTGATTAACTTGAACCCTATAAATCCCCTGGCAAGAGAGTCATCTAGACAATAGTCTGGTCAAGTCATGGAAGAACAATGTCCATGGTGGATGATGTAAGCAACAAAAATCAGAAGTCAAGGAAACTGCAAACAAAATGCATTTTTGCATGCAACTTTTACTGACAACCAAACTTCATGCATAAAATGAATCACTCTCTTCTGATAGCTTTTCACTCTGTATACTCAAAACTAAGTTAACAGGAATTCTCATAAAAAAAAATAATAAATTTAACTTCAGAATCCTAAAAGAAAAAAAGGATAACCTAAATACCTGTATCTTATACAATCTTCACAAAAACCTTGGGTGGTGAGTCTTCTGACAAATGAGGTGATATTCAGAATATTAAGATTTAAATCAAAATCGGAGTCCAGAACCGTATGGATTTAAAGTAATTGGTTTTCATAATACTTTAGTTCTCTTTCTCTACCTAATATGTGATACCAGATTTTCAGTGGCAGTTATTACCCTGGCAAGGGACTGCCCGAACATACAAAATCAGTAATTAAGACCCAGAACTCAGCGTATTGGTGCTCATTGCACTGAACGATGGTTTTCTACCGTAGTCTGCCATCTCCCCATGCACGCAGGCGTAACCAGGCACACAGACACCCAGGCCTCCACGCCCACCTGCACTTCCCCTTCTGTGCATGCAGCTGTCAGCATCCCTCACTCGTTTCAATATCCTAATCCATCACTCTCAGCCTGAGACATTTCTTGTTGGCTTATCTAAACTCAGATCTATAATGCTGTTGTTATCTCTTTAGAAGTACCTTCTCTAAAATAAACTTCCCTTAATATCTCCTTCTCCTACCCTACCATCGACTATTCTGTTTTCTTAACAGATCCTTTCTGCTCACTTTTTAAGGCTCATCATCAATTTTACATGGCAATTTGTCTTTCACATAAGTGGCTTTTCTGGAGGTTTAGGGGATGAAGAATGAGGTATATGAAAGAGATGGACTCTGAGGTCCTGTGTTACAAAATAAAGAATCAAGAATCCATGAAATGGGGACTCTGGACCACAACATTATGCACACTTAGCCCAAGTCAAAATTCCTATACTTAAATAAAATACAAAGTTCCCTAATCATTCTATACCAATATGAAATCTCCAGCTGATTAATATACACCATGTTACTCCTCATATGTTAGTCTCCGTTTAGAATTAGCTCTTCATCTGAATATTTCCCTACATAAATGTTACTAACTTGGTGCATCCTGCAACTATTTTTTTCTTTTTCTTTCTTTTTTGGCATTTAAAAATAAAATCATAACACACAATGAGTCTGGGAACCATGTGTTTTAGAGAACAAACACTTCTAACTCAGGGTACACCAAATCACAGCTACAGCTGACCTACCATACAACTGCCAACCATGTTAGACAAAGCCCTTTCTGTTCACTATATGGTGTAGGAGCAACGTATCCTGAAACCATTTCGAGCCAGTTGAGTGGTTTCATGTTTGTGCTGCTGGTCAAACTAATTCAGAGTTTGGTATTTCTCAGCTCCCCTTGGACGGTTTGCTCAGGCTACTGAGTGTGGCACCAGCATCACTCTATAGAAGGTGGTGCGTCTTCCACTTACCGGCTACTTTGAGGCTTCTTCAGGGTTGAGGCATAGTTTATACAAGCCCTAAAGTTTTGCTTAATATCCTTAAGAGGAAATCCCTGCAGATTTCATAAGGTGGGCTCCAGCTTCTGAATGAAACACAATGGCTTCCATGGCAAAAAAGCCCAAAGCAGGCAATAATGCCCAACATGTGATACAAAAAAGAGTTCAAGGGCAGCCGGAACCAACAACATGAAAGGCAGATCAGAAAGAGAACTGAGCCTGGCACTCAAGCTAAATAGAAAAAAGCTTATGGGGAAGGTGAGAGAGGGTTTATGGTGAGCTATCTGATGAATAGAAATGAATAAGGCAGGTGCTTTTGACAGGATGGGCCTCAAAAGACCAAAGATGTAGCATGCATAGAGGAACATTCAGAAAGGACTTCTATTTGGAAATATTGCTTGGAAAAATGTTTTATCTCCCACAAGTACTCTTCTGAGCAAATACATTAAAAGTTGGCACTGATTGAAAACTTTTCAAACAGCTCTGCCAAGCTGGATGATATCAATTAGAATTAACAATTTCTCTCAAGAAAAAGCTAATTTGACAAGGGAGATATAGAAAAATATAGGCAGAATAAGAATATATGAAAACTTTTTCTTAGTGTGTACACATATATGCCCATATGTAAATATTTTATGAGACCTGAGAACTAGAAATCCAATTGATGTTTCTGTTTTTTATGAATATTTTAGGCTCACATATAGTCTGTATACTGATTCACCTTTTACATCTTCTAGAAACCAGCTTATACTTTCTACCTCCTGATATCAATATTCAATATTGATATTGATATCAATATTCTCTTTCAAAACAGATGGGTAGCAATGTTACGTTGATCACATTCTATTTATATCGCTGATTTTTTATCAAAATAAGTAATTATCAAGTCTACTATCTAAGATACTTTCCTCAAAAATATCTATATCTTTGAGGACTTTGTAATTTGAAAATTCACACTGCCCAATAAAATAGTAGTAGATTCAGTCCTCCTCATAACTCTCACCTGAGATTTATTTAAAAAGTAAAAATTGATCGGGCAAATTCTGCAATCGTAACTTTCGCCCTAGAGGAAAAAACCTGCCGACCTTTGATCATCTTTCTTCCAGCATGCGTTTTTTTCAGGGTATCCAAAGAAAATCCCCCAAACTCTCCAGTAAGCTTTTGATATAGATATTAACAAAAACCCATTGTTCCCTCTCACAACTCATTCCTTCACATCCAGTGAGGCTGTTCTAATTTTTTGATACTAGAAGTTCATACTATAGTCTAGTGTGATTTTATCAGTGTTCTGGTGTCTACTTTGGCTCAGTTAAAAAAAAAATACACTGGTATCAGAAACAAAGTGGTAATACACATGAAGAGAGCCATTCCCAGAGTTGGGAGGATTAAATGGGATAACATGTAAAAACACCTTCTATAGTGGAAGCATGGGGAAGGCGTTCAATAATTCCCTTCCTATCATTTAACTTTATAACCATAGCATAATGGTTAACAACATTTATTTTGTCAATCACGCATCTGAATTTAAACCTTGATTCTACCAAATGACCTTAGGCAAGCATTTGATCTTTTTGTGGCTAAGCCTTATTTTCCTTATCTATAAAATGGGAACAATAAGCTTACTGCCCAGAGTTGTAGTGATTATTAAATATAATAACATACAAAGTCTCTAACTCAGACACTGGCCTATGGTAGATACCTAATAAACTGTATCTATTATTCTTATCTTTTTCCTTAATATCCCTGATGTTCTTACCTATATTTTATGCCTAAGGACACTAAAAGAAGAGACGTTAGGGTTCCCTCAATTACTAGAGAAAAGAAAAGGAAAGTCGCACAAGCGATTCTGATCCCTACCTAAGCCACTTCATCCCTAGTACAGGGAGAGATGCAATCATGATGGCCAGTGCTGGAAAAACCAGTGGACTCCATAGAGCAAATAAATATATTCACTACATGAAGACATTCCATCCAATAAGTGAAAAGCTCACAACCCATTTAATGAATGAGTACAGCAAGGTGCTTGTAGAAGGGAGACAATTGATTATAATTTTTAGTCTACTGTGTAATTAGAGACTTGAAGAAGAGCAATGTTGACTCATTTAGACAAATTTGCAGTCAGAGGATGGGTCATCTGGGTTGTCTGATAGCATTACAGTGCTGACCATTTAGATTATATCTCTTTTTTGTCTTGGTGTCCTTTTTTAGATTTTCTCCTTAATTTACTTCTCACTCTTATGAATGTAGATGCAACAATATGTACCTGAATTATTTTCAGCACAGCCCAAAAGAGGGCAAACAATATCGTTTATTAGGCTTTTATTAGGAGTTGGCTCCATGTTTGGCTTAATAATAATCTTATTAAATTTAATGAAGTAGCATTTGTAAAACACTGGTTTTCCCCTCATTTTGAATCTAGTATTAGCTGTGAGTTCACTGATGAGGCAGATAGTAAATCTTCCCCAATGAAGATGCCAGACAACAAATTACATAGTGGCAAGAACCAAGTATCCACTATTGTTTCACAGAAACGACCCAAGTATATCTACACATCATTCCGTGATATGGCCTTATCACTTTGTCATCAGCTCACAAACTGCCATAGCATAGGCCATGGTCAAAGAAATCTTTATTTTTTAATGGTTTAAAAAAACTATCAAATACATAGACTGAAGTTAAACTATACATCCGTTCCTACCAAATTACAACACAAGCATCTAACTCCCAGTGGTAGATCTAATCAAGCATGTTTGGCTATTTGTAAACCAGTTTGATAATTATTTTAAATTGTACTCATTTCAAGCTACCAACAAATTATTTTCTTTCTTTCTTTCTTTCTTTTTTTTTTTTTTTTTCATCTTTCGACAGTAGTGAACACTCTGGGCTAGTTATGCTACAACTTATGTGGATGACCATAAGAAAGCTATACCTCTCTTCAAACTTCAATTTTATCATCTCTAAAATGGAGACATTGAACAAGATGACCTTTAAAAGACACTTTCTAGGGTGGTACCTGTGGCTCAGTGAGTAGGGCACTGGGTCTATATTCTGAGGGTGGCGGGTTCGAACCCAACTCTGGCCAAACTGCAACAAAAAAATAGCCAGGCATTGTGGTGGGTGCCTATAGTCCCAGCTACAAAAAAAAGGAAGGAAGGAAGGAAGGAAGGAAGGAAGGAAGGAAGGAAGGAAGGAAGGAAGGAAGGAAGGGAGGGAGAGAGAAAGAAAGAAAAAGACACATTCCAGGTCCAATGTTCTTGAAGTTTGCCTCTATTGGGGAAGTCAAGCATAAGGTTACTAAGAACTCTAAACCCGGCTTTGGCCTCCTATTTCCTCTTGTGTTCTATTACTTCAAGGCTTTGCAGACACGTTTCATGGGGTTGTTTAATCAAGTAAATTCTCTTAGGTTTTGTATGACATAGAGCGTGTAAACAAGCCAATGCTTTAAGAAGCCTTGATGAGAATAGGTTTGGGAGTCAGATAGACATAGATAAGAATCCAAACTGTGTCATCCAGTTGGCCCACAGTGGTAAGTCATTTGCTCTCTCTGAATGTCAATTTCCCCATGTGTCTCTAATGCTATCTGCTTTAGTGTTTAAGGATTAAATGATAAATAGGGCAGCATAAAGTTCTAAATATGGTATCTGGAACAAGATCCCACTTAGGAATACTATCAATACTTTTTTATCACAGACAAGTTGTTTGTTTTTTTAATTTTCAAAGCTTTTTAACTCAAACTAATTAGCATGTTCCTTTTTTCATTGAACACCCCAACAATTTACTCCAACAATAGTTTTATCTTCTCTGGTGTTAAACTTTTTTTGTGAAACTTTATAATGCAGGACTTGTTGAGTAAGGACTCACCTGCATAAATAGTCCTAAAAGTGGCAGAAAATGGTCCCATTGAACCCTGAATTTAAGCTAGAAATAGATTTTATTTGAAGTAGATTATGTCTTAAAAGAACTTTTCCCTTTTTTACTAAAACTCAACATTCATTCAGCGATGACTTTGCCAGTAATCCTGGTCCCCACCCTCATGGAGTGGGGAGTACATATTCTAATAAGTAGTGAAAAAAAAACCAGAGGAATATATGATGCATATATCGGGGGTTGTTCACTGTAATAAGAAACTATACAGAAGTGACACCTGTTCCCAACTCCAGGAGTCAGAGAAAGTTGCCTAAGGACCCACAGGATGCACAGGCAGCGTCTAAGAAGGAAGCAGGAATAGTATGCCTGGGAGGAGAGTTAACATATTCCTTATTATGACCCAATTTCTCCAGTCTATAAGTGCCAGATTAAAAAAGTTGCACTTGTTCATCTAATCAAGTGATTGGTTATTCATTTACCTAATGCAGTGGTTTTTAACCATTTCTCTCTTGACCCACACTTAACACTGCAAACTTAAACACTTAAACTTCCCCAGCACACTTAAATAATGTTGATCCAAAAAAAAAAAAAAAAAAAAAAGAAAAAAGCCAATTTAAGAATATACTTACTCTCCTTTGCACTTCTTTCAAAAATAATTTAATTAACATTCTTTTAAAAACCTTCACAGTACAGCTAAGATCTTCTCAGGTACACAGGTTGAAAATCACTGGTCTAATGTATGGTTATTGAATGTGCCCTACATTCCAGGCTCTGTATTTGGTGAACAGAACAAAAATAGTAGGGAACAAATTAGACGGGTGTTCTACCCTCTTTTTTTAGAGACAAAGTCTCACTTGATCACTCAGGCTGGAGTACAGTGGGGCAGTCATAGCTTACTACACCCTCAAACTCCTGGGGCTCAAATAATCCACCTCCCTCCCCCTCCCAAATAGCTGGAATTATAGGTGTATGCCACCAATAAAGGCTAATTTTGTATTATTTATTTATGTTTTTGTAGAGACTAGGATCTCACATGTTGACTAGGATAGTCTCAACCCCCTGGCCCCAAATGATCCTCTTACCTAGCCCTCTAGAGCACTGGGATTATAGGCGTGATCCACTGGGCCCAGCCGGTTATGCCTTCTCGAAGCTGCATTTCCAAAGCAGGAGGTAGACAGTAGTGAAACTAATTAGACATATAGCACAAGGTTAGTTATGGAAAACTTTAATGAGGGAATACACAGTTACAAAGAACACAGTGATATTACAGTCAGGAAAGGCTTCAGAAGAGGTAGCAGTTAAATAGAGTGTGTCAGAAGTGTGTCAGCTCCACAAATACCTAGAGATAGAGTAGTCTAGGTAGAGCAATTTCAAGTGCAGAGTTTCTGAGGCAGAAAAAGTATTGAAGAAAAAGCAAGAAGGCCACATGACTGAGGCACTTACTCTGTTCCATGTACTGTACTCAGTGGTGAGCCATCCCAGGTGAGACAAAAAGCTATGACGTTCATGGGGCTTAGAGACTAGGCTAAATAGAGTCTAGCAGAGAGACACAGATGTTAATTAAATAATAAAAAAATACCAACATGAGTAAGTAAAGAACCACAAGAGAGATGGGCACTCAGAATGATGACTGCACATGGCAGGTGGCAAAGTCAGAGGATTCATAGCAGAACTCCCTGAGGAAGGTAAAAATCAACTTTGCCTATATCCACTAAAGTATGAGACCACAGTGACACAGAATACAGAGACCAGAACTGCTTCAAATGATGACTGCTTCACTTACTAACCATAAAACTAGTTACCTATAGATTACAAACTGAATAATATCTTCCCCAAATTCATGGCTAGCCAATGTGACTGTATTTAGACATAGGGCCTTTAGAGAGGTAATTAAAGTTAAATAAGTGCATCAGGATGAGACCTCAGTCTGACAGACCTGGTGTCCTGATAGGAAAAGAAAAAGATACCAAAGCTCTGTCAGCTCGGGTTCCCTCTGTGCACAGAGAAAAGGCCATGTAGGACACAATAAGAAGGCAGCCCTCTAAAAGCCAAAGAAAGGCCTCACCAGACCCATACCCACCAGGACCTTGATCTTGGGCTTCCAGCCTCCAGACTGTGAGAAAATAAATTTCTTTTGTTTCAGCCACCCAGCATGGTATTTTGTTAGGCAGCCACAGCTAACTAATACACTCTGCATCTATCCTCATATGTAATTTCTCTCCTATTTTCCCTGGCCTTTGTTTAGCTTCTTTTAATTGCTGCTTCAATTAGCTACTTTGGATAGATTAATGAACTATCTGCTCTTGCTTTCATGTGAGTGCAATCATTTCCTAGCCTAGACTACAGCTGATGCAGTCATCAGGAGCTGCTGGAGAGTGTCTGCAAACTGAAGTTATTTGAGCCTCTGTTTACTGATTGCCTGAGGGTGTACAATGAGGGGAATAAGGAAAAGAAGAGAAAGAAGAATACTGAATCCTGTGTCTAGGTCAAAGTACGAACACCAAAGAATTGTTTGGAGAATTATGTTCTGAAGTAAGCCTCTCTAGTCAGGCTAGAAGAAGGTAGGAAAAAATGTCTTCATCTTTAGATGACTCCAGAGGAATGAAGAAAAGTAGATTGCTTCAAACCCAAATACTATGGAAAAGTTTAAAAATAAAACCTTACCTTTCTTCAAATGACAATAATAATAAAATGGGTAATATTTATTACTTGCTTCCTGTATGCTAGCCACCATGCTAGATGCCCAACATATATTGGCTTATATAAAAATAACAACAGCTAACATTTTTTTAATGCTTACAATGTTCCAGGCACTGTTCTATACTCTTTTTGTGTGTAACTTCTTTTCATCACACATCATTCTAATGAAGTGGATGGACTACTCCCATTTCACAAAGTAAAGGAGTTGAGCTTAGAGAACAAGTGATTTGTTGAGATATAATCCTGATAACCTACAGAACCAGGGAAAGCTCTCTAATTTGTGACTTTGATGACTTAGCAGAAAGTGAGAAGGCAGAGAGATACTCAGAACAGGGTAGTGCTATTTTATGGGGTGCTAGAGTCAGAAAGAACCACAAAGAATATCTTGTCTGAATGTCTCATTCAAGAAGAAGGTGGGCTAGGGATTAAAGTTGAAGAGGGCATTTCCCAACCAAACCCAGGCAGTTAGAAAGTGACAAACCTAGGACTCTTCACCAAGTCTCCTGCTGTCTATGGTGCAAAGCATAGAGCTCCATGCAACACAGAAATTGACTTGGGACAGGCCATAGAAGGAAAGGAGTCTTCGCTCAGGGTTTTGCAGAGGGCTGAGAAGTGTAGGTCTCATCACCTTTTCTTCTTTTTCTCTCCAAAGTAAAATAGCATCCCCAGCCATATTACCCAAGCCCTACATGTTGCCACATGATCCAAGTCTCTAAATTGGAGTTATTGAAAGAGCTTTGTCTTATGAGGGACAAAATTAGTCTGTCTACTAACATGAAAAAATGAGGGTTGGACTTCAAACAACTGATGATGATCAGTGTATGATAAATCAAAAAGGAGGCTGTTCTTCCAGGTATTGGTACATTTCCTTCAGATTTTCATATTTCTGGGAATCTGGGATCTGGCTTCCATTTACTGCTTGATCTGAGTTTCTCTGTTAGCTCTGGTTGTGTACAAGTTACAAGTAATGTAAATGTTTATTTTTTGTGTATAATCTTTAAGTATCAATTTATTGCATAAAAATGATCTGTGATAATCTTTGTTTCATAATGATAAATTGAATATAAATAATAAGTGGTCTATTTTGTGATTGTCTGTTCTCCTGAGACTTAAGGAGTCTTTACACTTGAGACCTCAGATTCTGCCACTTTGTGGACAATTGATCCTGGCCTTGTGGATTCCCCAGAAGAGGAAGTTGCACTAAGGTCACTGCAGAGAGCAGACCACAGGTCAGGACTCTTCCCATCTACACAGCTCTGGATTCTCACTCTTAGTTCATTAGAGCCCTTTGAACTTTTGGCAAATTACTGAATCTCTGTAACACAGGATTAAGACAGTAGCACTGTGTGTCCTACACGGAGACACTTAGAAAACACCTTGTCAGCTACACTGTATTGGGCAACGTGCAAAAATGTGTGAAGGAGGACTAGGAATATTAACATATTAATGTAAAGAAAAATCTGTAGACTGGCACTCAGCACAGTGCCGAGCAGGGTGCCTTCCCATAGCCTGCGCCCACCTCCTGCCCCGGTTCTGCTCACCCCAGGTCATGAGTCACCACATTCCAGCACGGAAACAAATGGGCAGACGAAATCACCACTTTCTCACAGACAGAATAATAATTACTATTCTAGTAAAACCAAGCTCAAGAGGGAGTCATGGTATGGCCCGTGTGGAAGTCTGTTGTGGGAGGCACAGCAAGGTGCAGGGCAGCCTTATGGGGCTAAGAGTCTTTGGATAGTGACTTTCCTCCAGTTCTGGTTGTCCTGATACCTTTGCCCACTCTCTGCTGGACAGAGTTTGCATCCCTCCAGCACATTATCCTTAGTGACCTGAGGACCAGGGCTCATTTCAGGCACTTCACTGCCATTTCTTTTATCATGTGAAATTTTTGTTTTGTAAGTTTTATGGTTATCCTTAAGAGGATAACCTCTTGCTGTTTTCAGCCTTGCTATTTTATTGAGAGTGCTGTCTTCTAAGGTAGTTAGTCATCATTCAGATCATCTGACCTGAGTGAGTGATGGAAGATGGAGCTGGGAGCCGCTCCTGTGGGGGCCGAGCACTTCTGCACAGATGCACAGAGGGCCTGCCACCCTCTGTGCCACAGAACAGTGACAGGGCTGCTTCAGACCAGCAGAGCACCCTTCTTCTTCCCCGAGCCCCTAGGGGCTTCACACGGTCTCGGAGTGTCCTGGAGCTGCTTTGAGGCCTGGAGGTACCGTGTGGCAGGTGGAGGAAGGTGAGGCTCTTTGTCCTGTGACTGTTTTGCTGCCCAGGGGACCCCCTCTGAGTGCTCACCTCCTGGGTAGGTCATTTGGGCTGCGACATTTAGCCCCTCTGTGTGCTCTGGATGCGTGGGGACCGCTGCCACCTCAGCAGATGTTACCACATTTAAATAAAAATAGTAAAATATTTTGGCAAAAAAGATTCAACCAGTCTTTATTTCATGAACTCAATGGAAGTTTGAGTAGTTAATGGAGAGTCTAATAAGATGTGTGGTTACAAAAGTGAGAACAGCAGCACTCGAGTGTGTCCCAGTGGCTGGGGACCTGGGTTGGCAGGTGCTGTGTGTTATTGGCCCAGCCCTCAGCCCCCTAGAAGGAAGACAGAAAGGTGATAGCTGATGGGGTTGGGAAGGTGGAATAACAGATGTTACCCAAAAGCACTTACAAATTCCAAAGCACTGTTAGCTTGTAGGTTGCTGGAGTCAGAAGGGCAAAAGTTATAAATTAATTTGTTAAAAAATTTGAACCAAAACTCAGGCCACTTTATGTGTATGTTCGTAGTACAGAGTTTATCTTTTTGAAGTAGTTCTGTATTTATTTCTTGGTGTCTGAAGCATTTTAAACTGTGTCTTTTTCTACCTAGAGCCTAGACAGATGAGCCCCAGTCCTGGGCTAGCCCCCACCTCGCTAGTGGGCAGCCCCCCACCCCCACCCCTGTGCCTCTGCCTCTGCTGCCAGCCTGCCATACTTTCTGATATTTTATTTCTAGGCAGGAAGCCTCGAAAGCCACCCTGGGATTTTGAAGCTTTTCTTAGATCCTTTATAGCCTGGAGAGCTACAGCTTAGCTGCCCTTTATCCTGAGAAGTGCCATCATTTCTCCATAGCTCTTTTGGCCTTCAGCTGAGGAGCTGTCAGGACAGATTCTCACGCAGACCTGGGTTGTTCCCAGCTGTAACTATCAGCAACACGCGTCCAGAGTTAGAACCTGTTGACTGTGTGATTCCATGACACACGTCACTAACCACTGGGATCTAAGCTCCTTTGGTTTAGGGCAGCCTGTCGTCATCATGCACGCTCTGCTTTTCACAGCTGGCGTGTGTGACGGCATTTAGAGTAAGTGTGCCCCGAGTGCCTCCACAGCATTTGGTGTGAATGTTGTGACCTGGCAGTTGTCTTCTGCTGGCTGAGTAATTAGTTAGTTCCTAAGAGCCATTGAGTTAATAGTGGCCGAGCACAAGGCTTCCTTGTGGATGGTCTGCTGGCTTCCAGCGGCCCTCACCACCATCTGGTGCAGACTCAGACTGCTGCTGTCAGTCGCTGCTAATTGCTGTCACCTGCACTTGGCGTCCCTCATGCGGAGGCACTGGGAGCAGGGTGAGCCCCATATCCGTACCGTGTGCCCCCGAAAAGGACATCGCAGATCTCACAGTTTCAGCAGAAGCATTTTAAGCTAATTTGTGTTTTAAGACCTAAGGTATGAAAAATGGTGACTGTTTTGTGATGGTTATTAATTCATGAAGTCCAGCGTTTTGTCTGTTTTATGATTTGTCTTAATGGTTCTGGTACTTAGTGCCCTATTTAGGCGGGTGGATTGTCTCTGTGCTATTTTACAGAAGACTCTTCTAATCCTCTTTCGTGAGCTGATAAGCTTCAGTCAGGGCACCAGCCTATAGCACCATATTATATTAATGTATTTTACTTGTAATTTAGAGAACAAGAAGAATACCCTGATCTGAAGTCTAAACTGTCCCCTGTGGCACTGCACAGCTGATAACCACGAGCGGGAAGATGTGTATATCAAATAGTTTACAAAATGAAGCCAGCTGTGTTTCCCTACATACTGTGGCTTCCTGACACGCATCATTAAACCTTATTAGCTACTTCCTTTTACAAAGATTCTTGTAGTCTTGAACATTGCATATTAACATTTTCTGCCCCTCCAACTGGAAATTATTTGCTTTATTGTAGAGTGTCAACTTGCTCTAGTTTCTGATGCGTTCTAATTGGTACTTTAGAGTGTAATCATCGTGAGATACCACGCCATGCATTTCTTTATTTGGAAATTAATACAGACCTTTTCACTTTATCTGTCAATCTGAACAACTTTTCACACAATTCCCAACTCTTGGGATTGCTTACAAACCATTAAGTATGAAATGGTTCATAAAATGTCTCTGAAGACATAAAATAGCACAAAATTTTAGATGGTTTAAAGTAGTGTTGCATTTTGCCACGATACCAGTAATGAACCTCAGAAAAAGACAGTTTTAATAATAAAAGGGTGATTAAGCTAAATGAAAAGTTTATTTAATCATATTACCCTTATCATTTGAAATTTTCAGCAGATCTACTAAGTTCCTTTTTCCTTACCAACAAAGGACACAAACAGGAACCACAGATTCTGAATGTTACGGGATTCAGAGTCAGGTGCTGGGCCAGTGTGACTTTCTTTGATTCTTTTTCTTTTTCTTTACTATTCTGCCTCTGCCATTCTGCTGTGTTGCTTTAAAATTAAAATATTTACTTATTATTAATTCATGGTTAATAGCTAGTTAAGCAGATGTGTGGGCAGGACAGAAACTGGACAGAACCTAGTGAATTTGTTCAAGATGATAGTTATTCTGAGATGTTTCAGATACTGGTCAGCATTTTATATGTTGTCTCATGTTTTAAATGTTATTATAAATAGGCATTTAATTGCAAGGGAATTTAATTAACTCAGTGAAATACTGATTGTAGTTTTGATTCCAGTAAATATCCTAGTCATATATCTTGTCAAGACAGCTAATGGCTCTTGATTTAAAAATACTCTTGAGTGGTTTTATATAAGTGATCAGTGCCAAATATCTGGAAAATGGGGTAGGGACCATCAGCGGTCCATAAATCCCACATCTTTATACAATAAGAGAAGAAGCACTTGAGAAGGTAGACTGTGGCTCTGGTGAAGAGAATCTAGGTTGGAAATTGAAGTTTTAATTATAAAAACAACGACTATTAATAAAAACTTAACCACTCTTCTTTTCTAAAAAAAATTTCTTTTTTGAGACAGCTTCACTCTTGTCACCCAGGCTATAGTGCAGATCACAGCTCACTGCAACCTCAAGTTCCTGGGCTCAAGCCATCCTCCTGCCTCAGCCACCAGGGTACCTAGGACTAAGGTGCTGCCATCAGCTAATTTTTTTTTTAAGTTTGTATGAAATAAGGGTCTCAGTGTTTTGCCCAGGCTAGTCCTGAAGTCAAGGCTCAAGGCTTGAGTGGTTATTTCCACCTCAGACTCCCCAAAATGCTGGATTACAGGTATGAGCAAGCTTTTTTCTAAAATTGCATAAGGAAAATAACTAAGTATGTGGAAAAATGGTTTTCCATGAACTCTATGCAGTTCTCATGCTGTGTCCAAGGCAGAATCCATGGAGAAAGGACTGGGCTGGACTGACACCTGCTGCTGGGCTGTTGTCCCCTGACCCTCCCAGTTCCTGGATTGGCAAATAATGGTTCTGCCTGGGAGCAGGAAACCAACGGGCGGCTCTTTTCTGACTCCCAGCCTTTTAACCCACCAGCTGTGGGCCAGCATTTCCAGGCCACTGGCAGGAATAATCCCTTCATACCTCTGAACACTAGAAGGGTATCAGATAATTTTTCTTAGCTTTTTAGAAAGAGTTCTAATGTCCCTAAAGGGAAGACAGACCTTATGCTTAGACAGTTCGGAATGCTGTGACCTTAGAAGGCCTGTCCTCACGTTTACTAATGTCCATCACAAGTTTTATTAAAGCCCTAAATTTTAGTATTATTATCAATCTGTGTAAAAATACAAGATTATTTTCTACTCAAGAATATACGTGTGTGTGTGTGTGTGTGTGTGTATATATATATATATATATATATATAATTATTATTTTTGCAGTTTTTGGCCAGGGCTGGGTTTGAACCCGCCACCTCTGGCATATGGGGCCAGCACTCTACTCCTTTGAGCCACAGGTGCCACCCTCAAGAATATATTTTGTAAATTATTTTACATTTAGGGTGGCGCCTGTAGCTCAGAGGAGTAGGGCATTGGCCCCATATGCCGGAAGTGGCAGGTTCAAACCCAGCCCTGGCCAAAAATTGCCAAAAAAAAAAAATTACATTTAAATGAATATTTAAGAGCACATTTTAAGAGTGTTTCTAACCACCCACCCCTACAAGATATTTAAAATAAGGACTTGGCACCTTCAGAGGAAAATGAAAAGACTCACACTTGCACCCACCTTCTAGAAGAAAATGTCTAAACAACACAGTCTCCTGTACAGACTGTTAAAAATATACTAAAACATGAAAGGAGGTGACAATGCCATGTTTTACATAGTTTAAAATAAAGCCGTGGACTTCCCTTTCTTACTGTGCCTGTTTACGAGTTTTAGGTTTCCTCATGAGAGTCAGGTTTTTTTGTTTGTTTGTTTGCTGGTTTTTAGCAAAAATCTGTCTTTTACATTGCTGGGTAGAAAAGAATTCTGAAGAGTTGGGATCCTGGAACATCTTTAAAGGAGCTTGGAACACCTGTGCCTGTGCGTGTGGGTGCTACTACTGGGGTTGGTCCAGAGCTTTTTTTTAACATGATGAGAACATTCCTACCCCCTAAATGCATGGGTATCATGTTGTTAGATAGTTAGGATTAGAGACGAGGTTAATGCTGTTTGTAAAATATCTGTTAAAATAAATATAAAATTACTGGAAAAAAACCTGTTTATTTAATTAGCCTAAATTGAAAACCAAATGCCTGGTCTTGAGTTTCACTTACATGAACAATGTTGAATGTTGGGGTTTTGGGTGTCAGTGGATAGTTTAGATTATTGAAGTAATTATTTTAAATTGGTGGGTGGTCTTGGCAAAACCATTTAAAATTGATAGCTTCCTACATTGTTAAGATAAAAAAAGTAAATACATTTACTATATTGAAATCATTAAGTAAACTCGTTAAAATATTATCAACTTAGTTTTAACTCTAAATCTTCAAAAGCTTTTAGCTCTGTGCTGGTTACTGGTGCTCCCAAGCATTTGGGTGTCTTGCGTGACGAGTGTGCATGTGACGGCAAATTTTTACTCAGGGACTCTCCCATCCCAAAAATCCAGGATGTTTTAAGTCTAAACTCTGGCCTGAATTCCCACCATGAGACAGCTGTCCCTGCTGACTGGCGGTTAGCACCCTGGCTCTGTGGCCTCAGGACTGGGATGAGTCAGCCTCACGTGCCCTCTGCTGGCCACACCACCTCATGCCTCCTGCCCACGAGCAGGTGCTAAGCTGAGCAGCAGAGTGAACACCAGTGGTTTCAGGATAGGGCTGAAGGACAATGAGCTTTAGATTGTAGGGTCTTTCTGTCTCTGATTTTCAAAGAAACTATGTGGACAATTGTATAGTAAAATTAGGAATGATGTACCTTAGAAAGTTTATGAGTTTATCTTAATATTTAGTGCTAGATCTTTATGTAATTTGTGGACAAAGAGTAAGAATTACTTCTCTTACTTTTCTAAGTAACCGTTAGAATTAAATTTCTAATGGTTTCCAGACTATTTTTCTTGTTTCCATATACTCATTTTTGTATTAAATATGGTTTTGACATGTCACAAGTTGAGAATATTTGAAATAGCTTATAATAATTAAAATAAAAATTTTAACCTACTAATATTTTAAGTCCCTCTGTTGCTTTACATTTGATGACTTTGCTATATTTATTATATTTTAATAAAGGTTCTAAGGTTAGTAAACACTTTTAGACAGTACCTGGCAAGGCCAAGTTGAACTGCACGTACCTGTCAAGTCAGCCCAAATTTGGAGTGTGCATGCAGGTGCATCTGTGTGTACATGTGTGCTCATAGATAATGGCCTATTTTCTAGTATTATGGATGATTATAAGAAGTATTCTTGGAGTAGATATGTGTCCTAGGAAATGATAGAGCCCGTTTCAAAATTTCTCCAATGATCTAGAAGGCCAGCAGTTTGTGAAGATAACCTCATCCTGCACTTGTGAAACCCTTTCAAACCTAGCAGGTAACATGCATGTAGGTTTTAGTAATAATTTCATACCCAGCAACACGTTCATTACAGACTGGCTAAAAACATACAGCGTGCATTGTTCTCCACAGCAAGAGTTGTTGAGGGTTGAGTGTCACCCGGGGTGAGGTTTTGCTGGTTCTGTCTCCCAGCTGTGTTTCCCAGTTGGTGTGGAAAGCAGTTTTCCTTTTTTGATTAATAGCTAATCCTCCCAGTAAAACTTTTCTTGTCTAGATAAAGAATATAATGGCCTTATTTTTCTAAAAATGTTAAATATTCAAGGAAAAATATTCTGTGTAATTACTGTATAGTAATCAAGAAAAAAAACGTAAATTCTGAGTATAGAATAGTCAGGCAAAATTTGTTGGGTAGGTGAAAACACAGATTGTGAAATGTTCCTTCAGAGTAGACTTTACAGTGTGTTGTGTAGCGTAGTTTTGATTTTAGAAATTAAGGTGATATGACATTAAGAATTGCCATACTAACACTTATTTAGGAAGTTTTAAAGCACAGATTATTGAGCCAATAGACTCTAATGGCCAAAAGAAACCTTTCTTATTTCGCAGATCACTGAGGCGATAAACGATAATAGCTCAGACACGTCTGCAGCTCTGTGACCAGCCTGCAGGTGATGCAGACATGTGAGCCCTGGTAGTTCATATCCAAAAAGGAAGAGAGAATTTTGAAAAGAAGAAGAGAGTATATAACATTTTTAAAAAATCTAATACTTCTAATTAAAACTCCATAATGGAAACATATTTCTGCTGTAATATGTAGGACTTAGATTTAGTGTCTGAGTTTCATATACTTGAAATGCAGAAATAAAATGAAGTTCTAAAAATTCATTGTTTTTCCTTATTTCTTAAGATTTTCCTATATGTAGAAAATACAGGATTATTGTTTCAGAGATTTTTAAAATGTGCTTTTAACAGGAATTTTAGTTAGGAAAGCATAGCTCTATATCAGTTTTGTAGTCTCAGTCCCATTTCTGAATGATGAAGATCTGGCCCACAAATAATTTAGCTGAGAGATGATCAGTAAGACTGCTAGTGATCTCAAGTGATTTTTCGTGTGTGACTACCTCTGTGGAGTAGTGCTGAATAAATTTGGGGCTTTTCTCTTTTTCAAGTTATTCTGTATTCACAGGGAAATATAGAACAAGTTAAAATAACATTTAGCTTTTTGCAAGAATTTAAATCAGCTCTCTGAAATTTTGCATTTTATTATTTTGCTGTCCTAAAGTACTTCATATAATGAGTATACGTGAGCTTTAAAATACTGGTAAAGTATTTTGATGTTTATATCCTGCTAATCCAGGGTAAGCCGCCAGCACTCAGTGCTGCCCATACTGTGCCTCGCCATCGGCAGGGCCTACGGTTTTATAACACTGTGCTTTGGTGGTGTGTGTACGCTGATCTCTCAGGACCTTGGTGATGTGACGGCAGTTGGAACTTTGCGGGGAGTTGGATTGGTGCTCTGTTATGGAGATAAGGTCTGACTCTCACGCATCCGTGCATTCATTTAAAAAAACCTGGCTGATCTTTTCTTGATTAAGCAGGAGAATACCATATTTACCCTTTATTGTTAGTATAAACCATTATTTTACTGAGAACCATTAGCTATTTAAAACTTGGTACATAAATTAAAGAGGAGCTAAATGGATTTGTGATTGTTGCCATTAGTAGCATTTCAGATTATACAGGCAATTATTGTGCTCATTATCCTAGAACAGCCCTCTGCAGAGCCTTTGTGGCTGTCTCAGACATTTATGCACAAATTTTCCCTTGGAGATTAAAATTTCCAGTAGCGTATTTAATTTTGTTATCACAGTTGTTTCAAATAAAACAAATATTATGACAAGTAGAAGAAAATTTGCTTTCTAATATAGGAAATTACAATGAATGTTGAAAATGACTTTGCAGTGTACTTAATTTACCTTTCCTTATACAGTCATAATTACTTCAAATGATTAATAATATATTTTATGGGTGAACGGAAAGATTATGCTTTGTAATCATAGCAGAAGTTGTCTGGTCTGTCCAGGTTATGTTAAGAAATTTTTTAAAGAAAAAATAAATTCACATCAAAACAAAAGTTACCACTGTCTTTATAGAATCTGAAACTTTGTAAGTTTACTAAATTTTTATGTTAAGTAGCTTTTAAGAGTCCAGATTGTATTTTAGATGAGCTGGGGAAACTTTTAAGGGTGTTTCAGAGAAATCAGTTATAAAAAGATTAATTATTAATTGAAACTGGATTTTTTTTTAAGTTGAGATCTCTTTTCTTCTTACTGTTTTGTTAGAGTTGGCCACACACAGGGCCTGCACTCCGTGTAGCTCTAGCTGCGTTTCAGGGGGAAGAGTCACACTTCAGAAAAGGCTGCCTGAAAGGATGCCCGTCGTTGAAAAGTTGCACCTCACTCTGCTAAATTTTCACTGCTCTTCTTTAAATTAAAAGGAGTTTGGAGAAGACTTCAAAACTGTTACAGTCACTAGTCAAGCAATTGACCACATCTGTCTTCGACAATTAGAAAGGTGTTAATGCTTTGAATTATCCACATATCAGTATGCAGTGGGCTGCTTTTAATGTTTCCATCCTATATGTGGCATTTTTTCAAAGGAAACTTTGTATTCATTTCTTAGTGTTTTTGTTCTGGGTTTTACAGTCTTTCACTGCTGTGATGCTAGGGAAAGTGTGAGGTAGTGGTTATGCATTTTGTGAGACAGTGATTCTTTATTTTATTACAAAAAAAGACCAACTCTGGAAGGCCAGATTAAATCATTCCTTTCACTTTTTAATGGGATTTGGATGAATAGAGTAAAATATGCACTTTGCATTCATTGATAGCATCTTTAGGTTGAGGTAATTGAGTCTTTTTTCCCTGACTGAGTGAATAATGACTTCATCTGATCCTCAGCGAGGCCTGAAACTTAGACCGCCTTTGTCACAGGAAAAGGAGCTGGGCTTTGAAACATGCTCTACTTCCCTGGCTTAATTTTTCTTCATTTTAATCCAAAAACCTATTTTTCTCAATAATTCAAGCATAAACTATGTAGCAGTTGAAGTAGCGGAAATTGCACGATATCTGTCCTGGTTGTGCTGCTTTTAAATGGAGCTGATAAATCAGCGGCTGTGGTCTTCAGCTGCCCGTTCTCAAGGGAAGGTTCAGCCCACCCTCGGCAGCAATGTGGGGGATTTTCAGAACTAGCTAAATATAGTTCCTTTTTAGACAGCCTGTCATCTGAGGAAAGGGCACGTTTTACTGGTGAGAGGAGCTCGGGGGTGTTCTTGTGGACACGGGTTTCCCACACACCCTGACCTGGTCAGCAGAGGATCTGCTGACGTGAATTAGTGAGTGGTGTGTTGTGAGGAGGGCATGGAGTTGGGACATCAGGCTTTGACGAGCCTCTGTTGAAATGTTGTGAGGAGGGCATGGAGTTGGGACGTCAGGCTTTGACGAGCCTCTGTTGAAATGAACTGCTCTTCCAGTTGCTGTATTGCGACTTAGAGAAAGAAGAGCTTCTGTGGCCATGTGTCTGAGCAGCTATTCCATATTAAACTGGTGCTTAGGTTTTTGGTTAAATTTTCGTATTTAGGAATCTTGCATAAGGCAGTGATCAAGTGAGACCACATTGCAGAAAGCAGGACAGACGTGGTGGGGGGGCTGACCACCTGCACAGAGATATGGGGCTGCCTATCAGGACAGACGTGGGGGGGTGCTGCCTACCGGGACAGACACGGGGGGCTGACCTCCTGCACAGAGATGTGGGGCTGTCTATCAGAATGGATGTGGGGGGCTGCCTACCAGGACAGATGGGGCTGCCTACCTGCACAGATGGAGGGGTGCCCACCAGGACAAACCTGGGGGGGGTCTGTCTACCTGGACAGATGTTGGGGGCTACCTGTCAGGACAGACGTGGGGACTGCCCACCTGCACAGATGTGGGGGGGCTGCCTACCAGGACAGATGTAGGGGGCTGCCTACCTACCTGTCCTGCTGCTTTCTTGGGTTTGGAATTAGAACCTACTGTTCTGGGCTCCTGGTCCCGTCCTTTTGAGTCCATGCTGTTCTGAAAGTGTTAACCAACAGTAGTGCTGACTGTCTGCTACAAGAAGTGATTTAAAACAGTGGTCCCCAACCTTTTTGTCCAGTTGCATGGGAGATAGTTTTTCCACAGAGCTGGGGAGCAAGTGGGAGGAGGGATAGATAGGAGGCCCAGCTCAGGTGGTGATGCTGTGTGGCTGGGTTCCTAATAGTTCCCCTAAATCTTTGGGGACCATAGATTTAAAATGTAAGCCTGGTTAGAAAAGAAAATGTTCTCTTTTATGATTTTTTTCAATAATATATCTCTTATCCTACTCAATTGGCTGCTCTTACAAATAAAGTCTTATAATTAACTCATTTTCATAACCTTGGAATTTAGCACACAATCTAGTAGACATTTAAATATGTTTAATTAGTTGAGTTTTCTTCACAGCTGTGCTTAATGGACATTCTGACAAAGTTTTATTTTTTTCTGTATGATGACAGGTTCTAATGATCTCATGTGAGTTTGTGGCAAATATTAATCAAAACCGTATTTCAATTGAACATATGAATTATGGGAAAAGGCTAGCCTTCTACTGGCCAAAATTAGGGATTTTCAAAAGGCTCTATAAAATCAAGTTATTTATTAGCTCAGTAATTCTCAACTTTTTTTTTTAAATCAGGGTTTTTGCCAATAATATTTTCTTTAAGTACTCCTTGTCAAAAGTTGTACCAGATTGAGGATTCTAGAGAAGTTTAGGCTGTAGATAAAGCACTAACCTGGTAGGGTTTAGTCTTCTATTGATGTCATGTGAATCGGGAATAAACAGTGAAGTTACATGCTGAAGGTGATGGCCTTGCCCTGCACACTGAGCTCCCCAGGAACCTCGTTGTGTGGGTGGCACCACTGCTCATTCAGAGAGTCTCACGACAGCTGGCAGAGACTGGCCTTTACACCCACATTTATAGTGAGAACAGAGGTAGCAAACATTTGGGGCTTTGCCTAGCAGGGGCCAAGGACTGGTCCCATAGTCTTGCCAGGGGACACTGTCCAGCTCCCAGGGGACACTGTCCAGCTCCCAGATGAGGAAGTCGAGGCTGTGCCCACCCAATGTTATGCCACAAAGTGGTAGCATCTATATGAGCTGGATTGAGAGTCCCCTCCATCTGGGTCTGCAGTCTCCTGTAGTGCCCATGCCCCTGCCTGTCACCCCACTCCATGCGGTATTGCTGTACCTTTCAGGGACAAAACTCAGTAAAGAGAAGCTTTCATGTCCAGAGATTACGAGAGCTTGAAATTGAAGTTATGTGATTCAGAAGAGCCATTTTCTTATAGAATGAGAACAGTTGAGGTTAAACTGTAAAGTTCTCACTGTCTCCAAGATCCTATACAGAGCACACACATGAGCTAGAACACAGTTTCCTCACACTTTACTCAGCTAGTGGGTGATGCACAGGGTGAGTACGAGTGCCCTGCATTTAACAGGAAACTTGAAGTGTGGGATTTGTGCAGAGTTAAAAGGCTTTTGTTATAAGCTGACTACTCTATTTGTTTTCCTCTTCATCAAGAGAAGTCACTTTAGAGAGCCCCTTAGTAGGTAGGGCAGACATATATACTGTCTTGTTCTTGGGGCACCTCGGTCTGAATAAAGCCCTCACATGGGGAGTCTGTGGGGCAGCGCATGGTCAGAAACATGCGTGCTCTCACAAGTGCCGTGCGGGGCTGGGCTCTGGGCGAGCTTCCCATCTCCGTACTGGGAAGCAACTTCACACCCTACACCCTGAGGGCTGTCCAAGGTGAGTGAGGTCTCTCTCTGCTCTGGCCTCCTCCTGTTTTGTCAACACACCCTTTCTGGAAATGCTCTGGGGGTCATGGCTCATTTCCAGAAATTCCATCTGAATCTGTAAGAAGTTTTGTAGGAAAAGAGTGAAGTTAATACATTCTTGCATTTCATTATAATCAAGGCTAATATAAGAAAACTCTGTAAGCTTTTTCTTATGTCATCATTATCATTATGTATTTTAATTTATAGTATTAAAGACATTGTGTTTAGTTTATATGTGTGCTAATTGTATTTTTTTTTTCTTTTCCAGGTTGGTCTGTTGGATCTTGAACTCAACCAGCTGACGAAGGCGCTATTTTTGGCATTGGTTGCTCTCTCAGTTGTCATGGTAACCTTACAAGGATTTGTAGGCCCGTGGTATCGCAATCTTTTTCGGTTCCTTCTTCTCTTTTCCTACATTATTCCCATAAGGTATGTTTAAAAACTAAAACAACACAAATGTCTGGTTTCCTTGATGAAGATTTATCTTTCTCAATGTGAAAGAAATTATCCAAACAAAGCTAAGTGGGTAGGAGCTAGGAATCTCAAGGAATCTTCTTGAAGAAACAGGGTTTGGGGGAGACATAATCAATTTTGGTAGAATGATGTCAAGATCTAATTCTTTTCCCTATATGAATGTATTGATAATGAAATCTTCAACACTTGGAAGATATTTTCTGATAAAACCTGAACCTGAATCTAACAAAATAACTTGCGTTTATTGAGCTTTTGATCCAGCACCCTGGGCTCTGCGCAGTCGTTGGCGGTTTAGAGTTGTCACATTTGTTAGGTAAAATATCTGAAGATGCAGCATTTTAATATGAAATATTTTTCAAAATGATAACCCATATCATAACTAATGATTGAGTTATAGTTAATAATAGGTGCCTATTTAATTTAAAGACTAATATTTACAACGTAAACACAAAACCATTTAAAAATATTTGCAAAAATGTTACTTTATCAATGATATTCTTGATACATATGATTGCAAATTTTCACAGGAATGAAGTAAAACTAAATGATTGTGTATAAACTGTGAATCTAGAATAACACAACCACTTTTTGTACCATGGAATAAAATGAAACCGTGTAGAATGATCCCTTTATCTGGTCCTGTTTCTCCCATTTGGAACAGAGGTGTCTGTCTCTGTCTTGCTGTTGTCTCTTGGGAGTGGGTGGCAGGTCTCCTGCTTTCACAGGTCTACAGGTGGTGAGGAATTTGCACAGGATGGGCCATACCCAGATTCTCACCCGTCCTTGACCCAAATGGTTTAGGTGATGAGATCTGGGACTTTTCAGCTGGTGAGATTTAGATGAGATTTTATTTTAGGTGTAGTGTTTGATGTTGTAATAGGTTGAGGCCTTTGGAATATGGGATAGGGTGAATATAGTCTGCATATGGGGCAGATGTAAATTTGGGGGGAGGTGGAAAACAGATTGTAGTGGCTTCATTGATGGCCCCCAGAACATATGCCCACCCGAAACCTGTACATGTGACCTCAAGATGAGATCATCCTGAATTGGAGCAGACCCTAAGTCTAATGGTGAGAGAAGGGCCAGAAACACAACTCGGAAGGTGCCTGAGGGCAGCAGGTGTGAGGACGTGTCTACACTCAGGCACACTCCAGGCTGTGGGTGCTGCCTGATGGCCAGTGAGAGTAGCAGAGCGGACCCACTGGACCCACCATCTGGCTTCCAGAACTGGAAGAAAATAAAATTCTTTCACTTTAAGCTGCCTAGTTACGACAGCCCTAGGAAACTAATGTGTATACTACATAAAGTCGTTTTTAACAAAATGCTAGTCACCTGCTCTTCCCAACATAGAGTAAGGAAAGGTCGGGTGCCACACACTTCCTAGCAGTTGTTTTGCTTCTGATGACAGCTCAGCTCACTGATATTTGGGAATGTCTCCTCACTGCCTGTTGGTCAGTAGTGAAGTGTCATGAGAGGGTGTGTCCTTGTCTCACTTCCTGTGGGCAGTTGAGCCTCCCACAGAGGAGCAGGTGGTGGATAGCAGGTAGTGCAGCTTGGATAGTGCAACTCATGGTGCTTGGACCTGCTTTGCTTAAGCATTCAGAGCAGTGAATACTTGAGCACCTGCCTGTGGCCTCCTGAAGAATGCTGTGCACCCAGCCTCGTGCAGGATGCACTCAGCTTTCTCCCTCAGACTGCCTGGCTTCCTCCCTTTCCTGCTCGTTCCCCAGGGTAAGAGAAATGACTATTCCCTGCACAACAGAGTCCCCTCCACAGAAGCCAAAATGTTTGTTTGTTTAAAAAACCATTTTTTCTATCATAAGTCTTTATGTTAGTAAGTTTTTAGTTACTGGCCATGAGTAAGAATGATCTCTCTTCACTAGTTTTATATTGAACTCCAAACTTTGTTGCTTTGGTTGTGCCAATAGTGCAAGGAGCAGGGAAGGCCGGCTAGTGGGCCGCATGATCATTTTGGATCAGGTGGTCCTTTCTCTGGTTCACTCTTTTGAACTCCCCAAAATTATGAGGCATCTAAGGTTACCCAGGGAAACAACAGGAGAAAGTTCTGTGATGAAGCATTAGCATCTTTCCCAGATTGTAAGGACATTGGAAATGGTACGACAAAGGCAGTGAAATGGATTAATCTTCCTTTTATAATACCATCTCTGATCCCTGCCAAGTTGCACTTGTGGCAGTGACCTACATGTTGGTCCTGGGGCCTTGCCCCAAGCACTGGCATTCTAACTGCGTCTCAGGGTAAGGCTGGGACATGTGCTTATGATGTTTCCCTTTGTATTTTTTCTGTGTAAATCTATTATTAATCACAGCATGAACTATAGTGCCAGTTTTATTTTGGCTTAGAAAAAATATATGTTTTATTTGTAAGTCTTTATCCATCTTGTTTCTTGCTTTACTATCAATGCTTGTTGGTATTTTCTGCAGTGAGGCTCTGGGGCTGCTCTGGGGCAGCACGTAGCACCACTCATGTGTTTATCTTAATTTAAGTCACACTTGGACTGCTTGTGTTTGTTTCATTTTTATAAAATTGTAGTTTCTCATTCACTTTTCATAAGTGACTCTTAACCATTTCACGTATTAGTTGCTAAATGTTGGGCTAAACCGATTTCAGAACAACTTAAACATTCATTTAGTAATGTGGCAGAGGTCCAGAAATTAATATACAGTGGCCAAAATGTAGCAGTGCTTTTGTTTGTGAAAATAAACTTTAATCATTTATATCATAATTTTACTTACTAAAATATTTCCCAGAAAATATTTTAACATTTTTATTGTGAAATATAGCAGAGATACAGAAATGTCAAAGTACGTAAAACTGAAAATACATATTAGTTTATTTTTTATAAAACGAATACTCATTAACTATTACCCAAGTTAAGAAATAGAATGCCATCCAACAGCCTCTGTAACTTCTTTATCATAATTTATTTCATTTCTTTTGACATAATCACTAATTTTGCCTTTTAAAAATTTTGTAATAAATAGTTTATTTTTCATTCAGATATTATTTTTGTTGCATGGGCTGCTTCAGTAATCTTTAAAGATTGTTTTCTTTTGAAATTTGGGGGGTATTTACCTTTAATTGGCAATAATTGTACATGTTTATGAGATCCAGTGTGGTATTTTGGTAAATTGTATACATTGTGGAATGCTTCTTTTAACTTTTCTCACTTTTCTTAAGAGCTTTGCCACCTGAAACTGTGTCCATAGTTACATGCAGTTCTCCCTGGCTGGGTCCTCAGCATCCCTGGGGGGATGGGGTCAGAGCCCTCTCTGTAGATGGCCCTGTTAAAATGAGTTAAAAGAGGAGTCAGCTGTGTGTGCCCAGGTTCACCTCCACAGATGCTGTATTTTTGATCCACACTTGGTTACAGATGCAGAATCCTCGGATGTGGAGGGCCACCTGTTTTTATTGAAAAAATGTGCAATAAGTGGGTTGGTGTAGTTCAGAGTGTTGTCCGAGTGTCAGCTATAATTCAGTTTTTCCTGTTTTACTGGTTTACTGCTGAAAGCAGATGAGTGTTTTCTTTTTATGTCAGCGGACGTCGCTGTGTACCAGGCTCACTGTTCTGTGCCGCCAGTGTCTTCCTGCAGCTTGTCTCTGACTTGTCTCTGACTTGTCTGAGCGTCTTTATCCATCTGCTGCTGTTGAACTTGGGGTTGTTCCCGGTTCTTTCACTGTTGCAAGCGGTGTTGCTGCTGAGACTCATGAGCGCGTGCGTATTCTGCACACAGGCGCCTGTGTGAGCTGTCTGGGAGCTGCATTACCTGACTGTGCCATTTGCAGATTTACTAGTGATGCAAACTGTTTTTCAGAGTGGCCGCACCGCATTCCCTTCCAGCGTCAGAGCAGAGACTGCCCTGTCCTCAGAGCTGGTTTCTCTTTGCAGTCTCTTCATTTCTCAGACTGATGTGAGTGAACAGCTGTGCCTGTGTGTTGGTGTTCACACTTCCTCTCCTGAGGCCTTGGGGACCCTCCTCCCTCCCAGGCACGTGCTGGTTCTTTCTCAGCACCAAGCTTTACTGGCTCCTTTCTCAGTCTAGACCTTGGGCTTGACTTACTCACCCAGTGGTGAAATCAAGAAACAAATGTAGTCGGATACACAAGTCTTTTTTGTGGTTGGTTACCCCTCATTTTTGTGTTGTTCCAACAAGCCCTTTAGTTTCCCAGGAGGTGAAGCTCTCCACTCACACATCTCCAGCCGCTTGTCTTCTGACCACTGGAGGTGCCTTGTTGTTTTTTTCATATGGTGTGAAGTAGGGTTTTCAAATATGAATTTTTTTCAAACCAGTTGTCTTAGCGCTCTTACAGAAAAGCCTCTCCCCGGTGGTCTCAACCACTGCTCTGGCCAGAGGCCTGTTTGGGCTGCTACACTGTTCCGGTACACTGTTCAGTTTGTTTCTGACCAATTAATAAACCGTCTTAATTAACACTTAGTAACAAGTCCATATTTGATAGAACACACCCTTCCTCTGTGTTTTTTAAGAGTGTTTTGGCTCTTTTTGGCCATGAATCTGGTATGTGTCTTAATTTTATTTAGGTCTTCTCTAATAAAGATAAGTTTTAAAAATTTCTCCATGGAAATGTTGTACAGCTTTTGTTAGAGCAGTTCTTAGATACTTGATATTTTAAAAATGCTTTTGTACATACATTTTTTAAAAGAGCTATTACTTATCTCTTTTTTCTAGTGTAAATTTTATTTCTGTAACATAATTGAACCCATAAATTTTGATAAAAATCTTGCCGATTTTAACTATTAATGTAGAGTATATTAAATTTTCTTTTCATATCATCATATTATCAGTAAATAATGACTGCTTTATTTCTTCTTCTAATTTTTTTTTTGGGGGGGGAGACACAGTCTCACTTTGTCACCCTGGGTAGAGTGCCTTGATGTTACAGCTCACAGTAACCTTAAACACTTAGGCTCAAGCAATCCTCCTGCCTCAGCCTCCTGAGTAGCTGAACTGTAGGCGCCCACCACAACGCCTGGCTGGTTTTTAGAGACGGAGTCTCGCTCTTACTCAGGCTGGTCTCAAACCTGTGAGCTCAGGCAATCCACCTGCCTTCTTCTAATTCTTTACACCATTTCTTTCTCTTCCTTCTTACTGTGCTAGAGCAAAAATCTTCTGCATGTTGTAAAGGAGAAATAATGACAGTAAACATCCTCCTTTTGTTCTCATTGTCAAAAGCGAAACTTTTTTAAAAAGTTGTCATTTAAGTATGCTATGGATTATTTATAGATATTTTTTAATATGTTGAAGATTTTTCTATTCCTATTTTACAAAAAGTTATTTTTAACTCAAAAGTATTTGTAAAACAATTTTTTCTAAATCTATTGATTATTTTTTATCTTGAAATATTCTTAATATACTAACATGGTACATTGTGGTGACTGACTTTGTGCTGACTTTCCAGCCTTGCCTTACTGAGGACAGGCCCAGCAGGCACGGTGTGGCAGATGCTGCTCTGTGCGTCCCTGCATTGGGTTTGCTCTGCTTCTGTGAGAGTTTTGCATAGACATTTACATGAGTGATACTGACCTGTGATTTTCTTTCCTTGCATCATTCTTTTACAGTTTAGTATCAGGATTTTGCTGGTCTCATAAAACACCGAATCTTTTTTCAGTTTCTGTTCTCTTAAATATTTTATGTAAAACCTTGGGTGGCACCTGTGGCTCAAAGGAGTAGGGTGCCAGCCCCATATACTGGAGGTGGTGAGTTCAAACCCAGGGCCCTGGCCAAAAACTGCAAAAAAAAAAAAATTTTTTTTTTTTTTTATGTAAAACCAGAATTGTTTGTTCCTTCAACATTAATCATGTCAAGAAGGACATGTGAGCTGAGCTTTTGACTGTGGAAAGATTTTCACCAGATTTGATTTCTTTAATACTTATAGGCCTATTCAAGTTTTTACATATTTTTTAATTTTTAATTTAAAAAAAAATTTTTTTTGAGACAGAATCTCACTGGCCCTGGGTAGAGTGTCTTGGTATCATAGCTCACAGCAACCTCAAAATCCTGGACTCAAGTGATCCTCCTGCCTCAGCCTCACAAGTAGCTGAGACTACAGGTGCCCACCACAATGCCTGGCTACTTTCTTTTCTCTCTTTTTTCTTTTTTAGTAGCGACTGGGTCTTTCTTTTCCTCAGGCTGGTCTTGAACTCGAGCTCAAGCAATCTGCTATCCAAGTTTTTAATTCCTTCAGTCAGTTTTTCAAAGTTTTAGTTTTTAGAAATAAGCCAACTGTAATTAAATTTTCAGATTGATTCATAGACGTTTATGTTTTCCTATTATTTCTTACATATTTAGATCTATAATTTTTACCTTTTTCATTCTTGACATTTATTATTTTTGTTCTTTCTGCTGCCTTTTTTTCTTGACAGCCTTCTGGTAAGTTTAACAACTTTCACAGTCACACGGAGGCACCTGCTCTGGGCTTCATTGACTGTTCCGCCCTTTACTTTGTGATTTCATTATGGTTTTGTTACCTTGTTTCTTTCCTCTGTCTTATTTGGCTTGTTTAAGTGATGGTGAGATGGGTGCTCAGTTGACTAGTTTTTAGCTTTTCCCCCCTCTTTTTGAATATATGTATTTCAGGCTATAAATTTCCTGCAAATATTAGCTTAGTTGTATCTCAGAAGTTTTCTTAGGAATCAGGTGATTAAATATGAAATGTCCAATCCTGAATCAAAAGTTTAGTTTATTATTTCTCAAACAAGAAGCAGCACAGTTAATTAATCAAAACATTCACCTACATTATCAACACAGTTTAGTATCTTAACTAAAGAAGAAGCCTGGAAAGTGAGGAGTGATGAAATCACCAAAGGCCTCTTCCACAGCTTGTTGAGAACTGAGAATTTTTCCTTGCAAGAAGTGGTCCAAAGCCAGCTGGTGCCAGGCCTGGTGAGCACAGTAGATAGATGACAGAGAGTTTCTAAGTGCAGCCCCCGTATACAGTTTGAGCAATGTTGTCTGTGGGACATTGTTGTCTTACAAGAGGGTTGGCCTCGCCCCACTGACCAGCCTCAGCTGCTGAGCCACAAGCACCCTCATCATGTCGTCCAGCTGGTTGCAGTGGACATCCACTGTCATCCACTGCCAGGTTTCATGAAGCAGTAGTGAGTAATATCAGCACTGAGCCACCAAACAGACACCACGAGCTTCTTCTGATGAATATTTGATATTGGACTGTGTTCTGGCATCATCTTTATCCAACCATTGTGCCCAGTGCCTGCAGTTGTCAAAGAGAATCCATTTTTTATCACACATAATAATACAGTGTAGGGGCAGGCACAGTGGCTCATGCCTGTAGTCTTAGCACTCTGGGAGGCTGAGACTGAGACCCCTGTCTCTACTAAAAATAGAAAAAAAAAAAAAACTAGCTGGGGATTGTGTCAGATGCCTGTAGTCCCAGCTACTCGGAAAGCTGAGGCAGGAGGATCCATTGAGTTCAAGAGTCTGAGGCTGCTGTGAGCTATAACGCCCCGACACTCTACCCAGGGCCTAGAGTGAGACTCTGTCTCAAAAAAAACAAAAAACCAATGCCATATGGAAATGGACACTTTTGTGTCACAACAACAAAGAAAGGCAACTTTTGAGATGCTTTTTCTTCCTATGCTTGTGTAATACACGCAGAACCCACCAGCCACCTCCCTGGCCCTGCCAGTTCTTTTCAAACTTAGTCCAGTACTGTTTGCTGCTCATTCACTGTAGGTTGAGATAGATTCACTTCCAGCTCATCGTTACCCACCTTACTCTCAGGCTGCCCACATGGCTCATTTTCAAGATGAAAATCACCAGGAAAGAACTTTTCAAACCACCAAGGTCCTGTGCCTTCGTCAGCCACATCCTTCCCACGCACTTGCTGAGATAACACGCTGTCTGCCCTGCATTGCTCCACGACGGAACTAACACAAATGTACTAATCTGTATGGCTTCACAAAAATTGCTCTAAGAAAATTTGCAAAGATAATCGCAAGCCAGAATGTATATTTGAAAGAATGAGGATGCGCCTTCATAGAAAAAAAATAAAACAAAAAGTACAAGCTTGGTACCTGTAGCTCAGGGCTTAGGGCACTGGCCACATACACTGGGGCTGGTGGGGTCAGACCCAGCCCAGGCCTGCTAAACAACGACAACTACAACAGCAGCAATAAAATAGATAGGCGTTGTGGTGAGCACCTATAGTCCCAGCTACTTGGGAGAATGAATTGCTTAAGCCCCAGAGTTTGAGGTTGCTGTGAGCTGTGACGCCATGGTACTCTACCAAGAGCAACACAGTGAGACTCTATCTCCAAAAAAAAAAAAAAGTAGTGTAAAGTCTGTGGTCCCCAGCCCAGGCTATGGACTCTACCAGTCTATGGCCTGTCGGGAGTCAGGCTGCACAGCAGGAGGTGGGCAGTGGGCACTCCTCACTGCTCTCATCCCTGAGCTCCACCCCTGTCAGATGTCCCTGGGGAGAAAACGTCTTTCATTGGAGCTGGTCCCTCCCTGAGGGCAGAAAGGTTGGGGATTGCTGGTCAAAGTGAAGTGCATGAGACAGCAACTGTCAAACTTCGTAAGTATGGGCATCTGATGTTTCATTCTTAATAACCTTAATTGTATTTTGGTTACTGTTGGGGCCTGCTGTGGCACCCTGTCTCCTAAAACAGCCAGGGACAGGGATTGAAGGTATGTGCCTGCAAGAGGTGGGCTTCCTGTATCTCCAGGGAGAGCCCCGAGCAAACTCTGTCCTAGCCTTTATTAGAGCATTATACAACAGGCGTAACAGGCGTGACAGGTGTGACAGGCCCGCCACTGGAGCTACTGTGCTTACCTGCTCTAAGGTTCAACACCTGCTTGCTAATGAGTGGCTGATCTTCTCTCCTTAACACATACAAGCCTGGGGCTTGTCTCTAGGCTGCACAACATCTCCAAGCTGGCTAGGAGATTGTCTCACTCCCCTCCCTCAAGAACCAGTGGCCACTGCTCTAAGCCTGGTGCTTGGTCTCCTACAGTTACTGTCAAAGAATATTTTAATTTCTACTGTGATATTGACCCATGGTTATTACACAGATTTTTAATTTCTATGCATAGTTGAAAATTTTCTTGTTATTCATTCATTTTTAGTTTAATTGCATTTTTACCAGAGAATATATATTTCTTATTCGAGATCTATGAAATGTGTTGAAGTTAAGCCAACGTTTAGTCGACTTTAGGAACATCCTCTGTGCACGTCCAACATTTTGGATTCCGAGTTGCTGGTCCCAGTTCTGTCTGGGTTGGGATTGTGAATCTGCTGCTGGTTTCTCCTGCATTTTCTAACAATTACTAAGAGGCATTAAATTTCTCTTAACAGTATTGTAAATTTGTCTTGTTTTTTCTTGAAATTCCGTCCATTTTGGTATTATATATTTTGTGACTTTGGTATTAGATGCATACAAATTTAAATTGTTATCTATTTCTGGTGAATTAAGCATTTTCTCATTATAAAGTGACTTTCTTTATCTCTACTAAAGCTTTTTGCATTAAATTCTACTTTGTTTTGTGTTAATGTAGCGATGCCAGCTGTCTTTAATTTGCTTGCATATCTTTTTCCATCTTTTACTTTCAGCTTCTCTGTGTATTTATTTTTATGGGTGTCTTGTAATTAGCATACATCTTGTATTGGCACGTCACTTTGTGATTAATATTTATCTGCTCTGATGAGTTTTGACTAGAGTAGTACATGTATAGCTATTTTTAGTTTAAATCTCCTGTTTTGTGGCTTTAATACAACTTAACCTATTCCATATAATTCTTCTTTTTTGCCATTTTGTGTATTTTTTTTTTTTACTTCCACTGTTTTTTCCAGCAGAGAAGTTATATAAGCCTCTTCTATTCTTTTCGTAGTTATATTGGAAATTTAAAAAATTGTTGACTTATCAGAGTCTAAGGTCACTTTCTTTACAGGTCGCCAGTAAGTGTTTGACTTATCTCTTTCTGGACATAGGACATTTTTGTCATTTATTTTAATTATAATTTCTCTCAAACCTCAAGATGCTGTTTGTGCATCTGGGTTCCTGTGTTTCTGGTCTTCATTTCCCTGTGCATCACATACCTGCCATATGGAATAATTTTTCTTCTGTCAGAAAATTGTTCTTTTTGTATTTTGTTTGGTGCTGGCCTTTGTTGGGAACTCTCAATTTTGTTTTGCCTTCGTTCTTGAAAAGTACCAAGTTGTCCCATTTCTTTTCCTTTTTTTTTTTTGGCTTCACTGTTGCTGCCCAAGAGTCGACTGCTAAGTCTGCCCCTTGCTGTGCCCTCCCAGCCTCCCCAGCACATCCCCACCTCCTCGTCCTTGCTGGCACTCTGCACACACTCTGCTGCTCTGTGTTTCAGCATCATTTTTCTTCCTATATAATGGTTAGAGTTCATTTGGCTTCTTGCATCTGTAGATAGATTTCTTTCATTTCCTGTGGGAAATTAGTGGTCATCTCCTCCGTGTCCTGTCTCCGAGGACGGCAGCTCAGTGTGCAGTGGGTGTCCTTACCCCACCTTGTCTCTGCTCCTCTTACTTGTGCATTTTCTGCCTTCTTTGCCTTCAGGCTTCCTTGTGTATCATCCCACTGTGTCTTCCAAATCATTATTCTATCTTTGGCAGTATCTAGTCAGCTGTTAAACCAGTTGATTTCTTAATATTAATTAATGGTATTTTTAGTTCTAAAAGTTCTCTTTGGTTTCTTTATGACATTATTTCATTTTTAAAGTTGTTGCCTATTCCACACAAATATTTTTCTCATTTTTCTTCTGCATCTGGCTATTCACAGTCTGCATCTGCATGTTGATACCTGAGGCCTCTGTCTGCTGTTTCTTCTTGTACTTTGGTCTCTGGCCCTTCCTTGTAGTCTTGTTTTGCCAAGTGGTGGTATTTGTTGGTATTGTAGGTGTTTTGGGTAATTATATTAGAATTATCCTATAATTCCTAATTATAGGAATCATTTGAGAACAAAGATGAAGGCATTTTTCCCAAAACACATGCACTTCTCCTACGTGTGTGCTTGGAGGGAGCCTCGGTCTCAGGGCTTCTCTGTCTGTGGCCAAGAGTCAAAGTCTCAGAATCATCCAGGACACTCAGACCTGACCCCAGTCCCCACACGGCACGTTAGTTGCTCCCTTGGTGTGAGGCACGGGCCTTTGTGACCCCAGCTCCTGGTGGGAGGGTGTGTCTCTCCTTACATGTGCAGCCCCCAGCCTTTTGGTGGTTCTGGGTTTTTATTTTTGCCCCTTGCTCAGGTGGACCATTGAGAAGAAAGTTCTATTTGTCTCCCCTTCCATGTGTCTTACAAGTTCCACCGCATGAGGAACAACAGCAGCAACAGCCTGAATGCCGGGAAGTCCCCGAGTCCTGTTTGATGCTGAGGGTTGGTGTGAGTCTGAGCAGAAGGCTCAGCGTTGGCTCCCCAGAGACCCTCTGCTCACAGTCCCAGAAGCCAAGGACCCACATCCCCTGTGCCCCACGTGTCTTCTGACTCACCTGCTGTCCCCATCTTTCCTGGGCTTGGCCCATCTGGAACATTGCTGCTCAATTGATTTTTCCTAAATCAAATCCCCAGTCCCCCCACATCCACCCAGAAACGTCATAATGTGATTTAGAATTTTTTTTTATCGTGTTAAGACATTTATATTCTACAT